>JARHVA010007275.1:427500-717125 GCA_037957365.1 Torreya grandis | reverse complement strand
CTTATTTGTTTCTCTCATGGTTCTAAAACTATCATTTCAAGGAGAAAAATAAGCCTCTAGGATTTGTTAGTAGTTTTAGACCACCCTGGAGTCTTAGTGATTTTTCATAAAGGAGGGGCCACCAATATGACCAATATTACCATGAATTTGAATCTCATTAGGACCCCCTCCTCTAAAAAAATCTCATAATATGAATTTCTCTCCTTTGTCCATACTGAGCATCTTTAGTTGACCCTTATTAGCTTGCCAAGAGAGTGATGGAGGTTATGAAGTAATTTTTGGACTCTCTAAACTTGTCCCTAAAAAATAAGCATGAAATTGACTTATAGAAGCTAAAGAAACACATCTAAAACATTTTCACCTAAAAGTGGATCTTCTTGGTCCATACAAGTGCTTAAAAATTCCCTTTTAGAAGTTAAACCTATAAAACTGACATCATCTAATATTAATGACATGTGTGGAAGTTAGATAAATCCTCCAAGAACTTGGATAAAGATATTTTTATGGGCATCTCTCCTTGATCATCTTTGACCACATATTTTAAATTAGTTATATCACACTTTTTCCTTCATAAAAACTTTACCCTTAAAGTTTGAAAATTACCTTAATCTCTCCAAAAAAAAGCATAAAGTGTTCATACAAGTATATTAAACTGGTAAATTTACTTTTTTGAGACACCTAATAACCTATTACACCTTTTGGACCCATATTTTTTTTACACCATAGCAAAAACTAGACTAGTATAAGACAAAAATAAGCATTACCTTAATTTTGTCAAATTAACCTTAATTTATGCGAATAAGATCTTAGAAAGATCCTAATAAGACCTCATAAAACATTGAATGGGATAATGAACAAGGTGATAAGACATGACAAGGCAAGAATTTTTTATAGGGGTTGACCTTTTGACCTACGGGTCAAAGAATGGTCAATGTGCCTTGTAACCAAAAACTTGAAGATGAAAAACTTTTAACTTCTTCCCAATCCATGCTCCCTGCAGTGTAATTCCATCAAGATATTTAGTAGGTATATAGCTATGATATATGCTTCTTCCCAATATGAATGAGGTGATTGTGCATCCTCAACCATGCTTTGAAACATCTCTACAATGACATTGTTACACCTTTCTACAACACCATTTTGTTGTGGTGTATAGGGAGCAATGTATTGATGATGTATTCCATGCTCTGCAAGGTATCCAGTGAAATTTTTATTGGTGTATTCCACCCATGATCTGAGTATAGGTCCTTCATTTTATGACCAATTTCATTTTCAATAGAGGCCTTGAATTCTTTGAAGGCTTGGAATGTTTGATCTTTAGTCTTCAACAAGGAAACCCATAGCTTACATGAATGATCATCAACAAAGAGTTATAAATACTTATATCCTTTTTGGATAGGATTTATAGGTATGCACAAATTGATGTGCACTAGATACAGTGGATGAGGATACTGATATTCACTTTTTCCAAAAGTAACTGTTTGATGTTTTCCAACTAAGTAAATGGGACAGATATCAGAAGATTGTTTAAGTATGGGAATATTTTTGACCACGTTATAAATTCTTAATGCAAGCAAATACCCATAACTCAAATGACCATATCTTATGTTCCATAGTTGATATTTATTAGTATCCCTCATAAAAAGTGCCTGATGGTTGTTGTGGATAATATCAAGCTAAAACATCATACCTAAATTCAAAGCTCACGTAATAGTTCTAGAGCCTCAAGACTTATGCTTGATAAGGCAAAACTTCTCACCATGTTTGTGATCAAACTCAAATTTAATATTGTGATTAATATGTTGACTTACAAACAAGAAGTTCTTAGTGAGTCTTGGGACATACAAGACATCTGTGATCTTGGTAGTGTGGTTACTAAGTTTTAAACAAAAATCACCTCAACCTTGAATAGTCTATGATGAGTCATCACTAAGAGAAACAATATCTTGATTGGTGTAAAATGGAAAACCATTCTTTATGTCCTATCACATGCCTTGTGGCACTAGAATAAACATACTAGATAGAATTTGAAGAAAAAGGTTCCTCATGTGTCTTTGTAGTAAAGACAGATCATCTTCTAAAGAATTATCATCCTCAACAACATTATAACAATGTTGTTTTTTCTTCCAATTATTTTTGTAATGGGGTTTTGGCTTCAATGACTGAGGTGGATTTTATGAAGTGGGCTTCTTGCTAGATGAGCCATGTGTGAATCCATTATACAATCAATAGTTTAGGCCATGCCCTATCTTTCCATAAATAAGAAAAAACTTATATGAATGGGATTTATGTCCCTACTATTTTTCTTTATTATTCTACATAGGGTTTTATTTAGAAACCTTCATGGGCTTCTTCTCTTTCTAAGATTAGGCAAGTGCATGATATTAGTCAAGTTCCTCTACATTTTGCATGGCTTCTTCTTCTTGTAACATATTAAAAAATGAGACAAAGGTTGGTTTCTATCCCATGACATTAAACATGGTCACAAAAATTATATATGCATGGGGCAAAGCTCTTATGAAACTAGGAACTAAAGAGTCATCTTTCACTAGTTTTCCCAATGCTTCAAGAGAAGCCCGCAAGGTTACAAATCTATGAAGAAAGCCTCCACTTTTCATCTAATTTAAACTTTAGAAAATGGATCTAGTTTTGTAGATGAAGAATTTTATTTTGATTCTTTGCCTCATATACTATTTAAAGCTTATCCTAAGAATCCTAAGCTATAGTGGCATCATGGATATGAGGTTGTACCTTATTTAAGACTCTAAACATGATTATGAGTTTAGCCTTCTAATTGGGCTTGTCATACTTTCATTACTGATTAGTCCCCAATAAATTATAGATTTAGATGCTTCAAAATCTATTCACCTTCCCATGTGACACCCTCTAATGGAAAATCTTCCACTGCACCAAAAACTTAGTGATGACTCGATTCTTAAGCTTGTTCTCTTGCACCTCAATAAGTGATTATGGGACTAGAATCAACTTTCCCTCCTCATCTATTGGTGGAAACTTAGAAGATGTCTCAATATGATATCTAAGTGCCCTTTTGAGACAAGACACATGAAAAACATTACGATCATACTATGCTCAGGTAACTCTAACTCATATGCAACCTCACCAATCCATCTCAGAATCCTATAAGGCCCATAGAATCATGGTTTCAATTTATTAGAACCACTCTTATTCAAAAATGATTGCTATAAGGCTATAAGAAAAGGAACACCAAGTTTCCCACATCAAATTTTCTCTCCATCCTATGACTATTAGCATACTTCTTTTATTGGTTTTATACCTACTGCATATTCTCCTTGAGATATTTCATGATGTCTTGATTTTCTTCAATCTAGTCATGAGCTTTGGGAGCTCAACTATTTGATATCACCAAATCAAAAAATGATGAGGCATCATAACTATAAAGTTATCTTAATGGTGTCATGCCAATTCTCATATGATGGTTCATATTATATTAATGATCACACAAGTACAACCACTTCACCTATGTTTTCTAATTACCTATCGTATAACTCCACAAATATCCCTCTACCTGTTTGTTCACAATTTTGGTCTGATTATCAGTCTATGGATGATAACTGGTACTCAATGTCAATTATGTACTTGCTAACCTAAACATTTCCTACCAAAATGTACTCATGAATTTGTTGCACTGAATGTGTTCTTAGGTAATTCATGTAGTCTAAAAACCTCCTCGAATAATAATGCCTCTACCTATTGTGCATTGTACTCCATTTGTATTTCAAATAAATTATCATACTTGGTTAATCTATCAACCACCACATAAATTCAATTCTTACCCTGGGCCATGGACAAGCCTATAATGAAATCCATTGAAATACTCTACTATTTATGGTTTAAATGGGTAATGGATGAAGTAACCCTATAGGGAATGAGTAGTTATATTTTATCTACTAAAAAACCACACACTCTCTGATATGATTGAGGACATCATCCTTTAATCGTATCCATGCAAATATCTCCCATATATATCTTTAAGTCTTGAAGTACCCAAGATGTCCAGTAAAGGGTGTGTCATATACGAACCTCGTGATCTTCTTATTCATTTTTGACTTAGGCACAAGGCATACCCTACCCTTATATAATATCACATCATACACAACTCTATACGTATCATCATGTATCAATACATCCATGATCTCACAAGCAAACTTGTTCTTGGAATGCTCAACCAAGATATGAGCCTTCAAATCTACTAAAATCTTTGACATAGAGTAAAGGGATTGTTACCTAGATAATGCATCAGCTACTACAATATTCTTTCCCTTCACATACTCTATATCAAAATCATAAGCTTGTACCTTGCCCACTTTTGATGATGATCATTTAGGTCATTTTTCTACATGAAATATCTCAAACTATTGTGATCTATTCAAACCATAAACTTGTTACCCACCAAATACTATCAAAATTTGACCAAGGCATGAAAAATTACTAGCATATCTTTATCATAATTAGAGTACCCATGCTCTACCATACTCATATTTCAACCCTCATAGGTAATGGGATTCCTATTCTACATTAGTATATCACTGATACCCACACCTGAAGCATCCCATTCGAGAATGAATAACTATGAAAAATCTAGTAATGTTAATATTGGGCATGTACTCATCACCTTCTTAAGGCAATCAAATACCTATTGTGAATATTTTGACCAAGTAAATTCCCCCTTCTTGGTTAAATCCATCAATGTTGTTTTCAATTGAGAGTACCCATTCATGAACCTCCTATAATTGCAAAAAAGTCCTAAGAAGCCTCTCGAATGATTGAGATTTTTTGGTGGTGTCTAATCAATGATTACCTATATCTTCACATGATCCACTTTGACTCCTCCCACTCTAATCACATAAACTAGACATAAACCTTCCTACTCCCAAATTCACACTTGAAAGCCTTTGCATAAAGTGGTTGTGCTCCCATAATAGACATGACCTCATCAAGGTGTCTAATGTGTTCTTCCCACATTCGATTGTATATCAAGATGTCATCAAATAACACTAGAAGAAATTTCCATAGGTGTCAGTTGAACACATGGTTCATATAAGACTAGAATGTAGTTGGATCATTATTCAACTTGAATGGCATCACCAAGAAATCATAATGCCCATAATAGCACCTAAAGGTTATCTTATGTACATCCTGCTCCCACACTCTAATATGATGGTAGCTTGATCATAGATCAATCTTGGAGAAGTAATTTGCTAGATGTAGCTCATCAATAAACTCATAAATCCTACATCTGGGATACTGGTTCTTGATGGTCTTATTGTTGAGAGCATGATAATCAATACACATCCTCATAGTCCCATATTTCTTCTTCACCAACACCACTAAAAAAGCAAATGGAACAGAACTAGGTCAGATATGTCCCATGTTGATTAAATCTTTCATACATTTCTTTGTCTCTTCCTTAAAACACTAAGGATGATGATAAGTAGTATTGATAACTAGTATGTCCCCTTCTTCTAACTCTATCACATGTTCAAACCCTCTGTCAAGAGGTATCTCACCAAAAACTCCACTATCCTTATCTAACAAAGATTGTATATTGGTGTCATAATCCTACTTACCACCTCATGTATTATTTATTGAAATGAAGAAATAAACTACCCAATTTATATCATTATTCTTGAATGTCCTCTCCATACTTTTGATTGTAACCACTATCAGGGCTCCATTGGACATTCCCTACAACACCACATGCTTCCCATTTGCTTTGAACTTTAGCTCCATAGTTTAGAAATTCTGAGTGAATTCCCCAATTGAATGTAACCATTCAACACCCAACACAATGTTGGTATTCTCAATACCAACCACGTAGAAATCATCAGTCATCATATGATTTCCCAGTGCAATATTGAGCTACAAAACACACTTGGTACATGTCATAGTAAATCCATCTACTACTACAACCACATTGAATCCTTCAAATTCTTTAATCTGTATTTCATGCTACATGACTAATTCCTCATCAATAAAGTTGTGGGCTACCCCACTATTAATCAACACTAAAATTTATTGCTTTTGGAGCACACCATGAACCTTGAATGCATTGTTCCTAGTAGTACTAGATAATATAGTAATAGTACATCCTAATGTGGGTTCCTATGTCTATGGAGGATCTAACTCCTCATGCACATCATGCTCACTATGATCATCTATAAAATCAATATCTAAAGTCTCATTGTCCTCTTCTGGGAGCTCCTAAATGTAGTGTATTTTTACCTTTTCATTTCACCTAAGTCCTGGTTCCCATGGATCCTTATATGTAAAACATAGCTTCTACCTCCATAACTCATCCCTGGCCTCATTGGGTATGTAAGGCTTCTCTAAAAATTTAGGTACCTTCTCTTAATTCTATGTAAATGGCTTAAAGGGAAACTTTCATGGAACCTTTGACATGGGAATAGAGAACTCCAAGTCCCATTCTCTCCTGATAGCATCTTATAGTGAATGCAGGTCAAATTCCTTTACCCAACCACATAAGGGATATATGAATACCTCAATAAATAATGAGGTCAATTATATTTTATAAACATCTAAAACCATGACTGACATATTATAAAACTCAAAAATGTAGGCATCGAACATGCCAAATTATCTCAAATGTGTTAGCTCCCTAAAAAACACCTCAGGATCCTTTATATCGAACCTGTCTATCAGCCTCTATGTGAACTCTCTATAAGTATCAATGAATCTGTGTCCTAGGGTTACCAACCCAAAGTGATACCAATCATGTTCCTCCCCTTCCAGGTGAAGGGTAGTGAACTTAATTACCTCTTTCTCAAGTATGGGATTTAGCTCAAAATATGTCCCCAACTTTTGGATCCATGATCTCACGGTGCACTTTCATGAACCATCAAAGTTTGGGAGGTAAGTTTTCTCAAATGACATTGTAAATCCTGATTATAACCACCTCTATCTTGATGTGGCTTGGTGCTAAACTTCCATCTACAGTAATATGGAAAATTCATGGCTGCCTAAAAATTAGCTCCCAACTATTGGTAAACTTTGAAGAACCCAGCCTCCTCTAGTTCCACTAGTTACTTCAATCTATTGATTGTTGCCTCTTTTGAAAATCTTGGCATGAATAGCCCTAGTGGATTATTAGGTAAACTAATGGTGTGGGGGTAAGTATGGATTGTCTCCCCATTTTTAGCTCCACCACCATTATTGTTGTGTGGCATTGAATGATGTGTAAATTGATTTAGGAATGAGTTTATTTTCTCTTGCTCTTTGACCATACTCATGATCAATATTTAAAGAGATCACCATGTCTACTTCTTAGGTTATATCTAAAATTACCTTCTCTAGGCTGTATCACTCAACTTTCTTTATAGTAAATCTTTGAAAAGCTTAGTTTTGCCACATGGGATGTCAACATCACTAGCTATGATACCATGAAAATGTCCTTTTTCAATATATTTACTAAAATATAAAAATTCTAATATCCCAAAGTGGATTTTTACTAAGACCACTCTAAAAATATAGAATCCCACACTTAACACTATGACTCAAAACTAAAAATGAACTTAACTATGACACAAACCCAACTCAACACTTATGCCACTAGCCTCAAAATTAAAATGCTCTAATACCACTAAAATATCCCTTTTAGGGGATATTTACTAAAATAGATTTTACTTAATAGCTATATTCCTATATCACCTATGACAATGTAAAATTTTAGATTTATATAACTATGATCACCCACATATTACATAACCCTATGTATAATATTGTTTCTATAAAACATATTGAAAAATAATCATAAATAATATGCATATTACCAAGTACCGAAGACATATTCTTTCATCTCATAGAAATGATTCACACATATAATAGTGATGGATACAAACACATATTACTCTCAATACTCTTTTCTTACAACAACAGATTTATTAACTCTTACAAATATAAAACATAAACTATAACAAACTTAAAACCATTACACGTCAAATGAGGTATGCTCCAATGAAGTCCAAGTTTGGCTCCTATATGAAACCAACATCAGCTAGCTAGGAAAAAATCTTCCACCATCAAAGACTAGCACTCTTGTGAAGATCTCTTTTCCAAGATAAGAAGTTGAACCAATGTTCAAGATTACAAAATAAGGGGGGTTATGTTTGCAAAAGATGATTTACAAAGGAGAAGATTCATACTTATTGAATTGCAAAAGAGAAAGATAAAGAGAGGGAAGAAGATGAGAGAGAAAGATTTGCACCACACTTTGAAGAGGGAACACTATTCATGAATAATGCATGTTGTTTCTCACCTGTGCTAAGTGTATCTCTCTCACATATGCAAGGGATATTATTTTGATCTTTCCCATGTGATCCCATGTGATTATCAATCAATTAATCTCTTCACATGATTTAATATTCCTTCACATGGCCAAGTGGAGAATTACACCCCACTTCTCTCTTCTCCATTTTCAATATTAAAAATTGCTATGTGGGCCAAGCTACATCACCCCAAGACACCTCATCACTATGCCACCTCAAAACCATTCCATGTCACCATGAATAGTGACATGTGAATAGTGATCCATGAATAGTACCAATGAATAGTACTTGGTGAATAGTGATCCCCAAACTACTATTCTCTTACATTACTCAACTTGGCCTATGGGAATAAAATAAGTTATTTGTCTTCTGCTAAAATACTCATTAGGAAGAATGTGGTTTGAACAACCAAGTGGTGTAATAGTGGGTTAATCTAGTGGGTTATTCAATCAATCTTATGGGTGGGTATGTAGTTTTTAATAAAAAGGAAAATCACTATGTGATTCAGATGGGCGAAATACTAATATATGGTGGGTAGGTCTCAAATAAACTTCAAAAAAGGGAAAGGTAAGGTAGAGAAGGATTCAAAGTCTTTGAACAAGAGCTTCTCAGTATGTCTCTTTAGTGGACAAGTCTCTCAAAGACCAATGTTTATTATTTGCTACTATTGCTCACTTACAAATAAACATGGATGGGAGTCTGGGTAATAAGATATACTTTACTTCTAAGTCTCAACTAAAGGTTTCTTTTTTAAAGTTTTTTATTGCATAACTTTATACTAGAGGTTATAGCTTGGATCAAGAAGTTATCTAAGGTAGCTATTACTTACTCATAGAGTACTATATCAACTAAGACACTTCTACACACTTTAGAATAATGATTCAACCTTTAATAACTATATAAATCAATATAAATATCAATATTTAATAGCTATAACACACCTAGGATTAATCATTAATAAACACAATAGTCAAATTCATACGAAGCGATTGCACACATCAAAATTATTAAATCAATTACAAGCTAGAGAAACTTCAAATTCATGAGCATAGAAAGGGAAGAAGATAGCAAAAACATAGTTGCATAACAATTAAGATTCTTGATTTCTTCCTATATTCCATTCAAAACTTCAACCCATTAAAAGAGGGTTACAATTCATATATAGAGATCTTGGGGAAGGGGTTTCCTCATCCTCCAAGACTAGAACATTTTGTTTACATATCGATAGACCATAAGATAAGTATGAGTTACATAACAATGCATTATAAAGAGCCTAGCCATGCAATGTATGCATGCTGCTCAAAATTTAGTTTAATTATAATATATCAATTCAAATAAAAATTTACTATTCAAGTATGCCATTTACATGCAAAATAGTACAAAATTAGCCAATCTAAATTGGCTCTTACTTGACTTATCTTAATACTACTATAGGAATTGTAGTATAATTATAGTAGTTATCCTAGTGACTAGAAGTGAACTTGAATAAGCACCAAATGTTTGAACTGTAATCACCATAGGAATAGTAGTCTGAGTTGGCATTGACAATGCAATTGTTCTTATTGGTAGAACTAGCAAATTGAGCTTGTTGAGCCACTTTCTTCTTCACCTCTAAGTCATGATAGTGATTGTAGGATTTGGCATGTTATGATATGATTAGACCCATATCCAAAAGAGATGATCTAGTTACCCTTCTAATCTCTCCCATTATCTTATTGTGTTATGTCTCGGTCATTCCAAAATTGACTCTAAATACCTCTACGTTGGTGGCTTTATTCCTTGTTGAATTTAACTTAGCCTCTATGTTTTCAAGGCTCAAACCTTTCAACATCTATTTGAAACTATCAGAGGCTTGTTTAATCATCTAATTGAATATAGCTCTCATCACCAGCCTTCTTTGGTTATCTTAAATAGTAGCTAACTCTAGTCTTGATAAAATCTATTCAACCTATTTCTCCTATTCAGCCAGTTTATTAACTAATAAATCCAAATATAGAACCCATTCTTGAGCCTATGAGGTCCTTATTAATGCTAATTTCAAAACATTTGATGCCTCTAATGGATTCATCAAATCTAGATGGTTGAAATCCTTAAATTTTAACTTGATGTTGTCTTTCTTGAGGCCCATGAACATTTTAGTTATGTTATTAACATTTGTAACCAAGATGACTCTTAAAGAATGAATGGAATCAAGGATTTCATACAATATAAGGGAAAAATATTGTACATCTTTTTCAATGCCCTGAGGAACTTGAATTACTTATTGTTACTCTCTGAGTGTTTCCAAATCTTCCTCAAGTTCTTAACTAGCCATTTTAGTTCCTTGATGTATGGCCATGATAGCTTTCATATGAGTCTCCATATATGTTTTCAAGTCCTTTATGTAATGAGATTTACCCTTTGGCCTATTTTGTATTTTTCTTAAGGAGTATAATTTCTCCCTCTCTTCTATGATTAGGCTCCTACCCAAGCTATCTTTTATCTTCCTCTTTCTCACCCTCTGTACTGATGTAGTGGCTTTATCAAATAGGGAGCTCATTGTTGGAAATTTTGTAATCTTCATATTGGGCCTCTTAGAGGCCGAGGGTCCTAGGTCCTTAGCCTAATTTGTAAGAGTGAAATTTGATGGATTAGAGGGAAATACTTCTAGTTTTGCATGCTCTTCAAGTTTTTTCTTGTGGATGTAGGAGGATTAGGCATTGTTGGCCAAATAATCTTTGACTAGTCTATGTTTCCATATTGTGGCATTGGATGAGCCACATAGATTGATTTCTTTCTAAGTTATCTCTTAGTTTTTTCCACTATGTTAATTATGGTGGGAGTGCAAGAAGTTAATGAACCCAATTGGGTAGAAGGGGATATAGTTAAAGGCATGGATTGATCAATGGCTGGGATGGACAAGGCTAATGTTGATGGAAAGGATTTTAATGGAAGGGAAATGGAAGAGATGAAAACCATAGGGATAGAAATTATAGTTGTGGAAGGGGGAATAGGATCTATTAATTTAGGTAGACTAATGAATGGGTTTAGGAACAATATACCTATTGAGAATGTTTCCTAAAAAATAAATGTGGAGACAACAGGTCTAGGGGTGATTGAAATTGTAGGTAAAAACATAAGAGGTGAAAAATTCAAAGGAGCTATAAGGGGCCCTTACCAGATGAGTCACTTGTGATAGGTGCTTTGGTCTTAAGTTCTTGTAAGATCAGAACCTTTCCATGTTATATCTCATCCTCATCTACCTCTTGATTTGGATGGGTCTATGGTATGTCCTTAGGTTTCCTCTATTATGTCTTTATTTTCTCCCTATCTATGGACATGTGGACTATGATGGAAGAGAAGAGGGAATAGTGCTTAGCATGGAAGCTAAAATAGCTAGTATTTCCTCTTTGTCTGAGGAATCCAAACATATAACCTTAGCTTCCATCAGTGTTTCCATGTTTACTTCTAATTGTGCATTATATCCAAATGTAGTTAGCTCATTGAATAACTCTTGCTTGACCTTAATTAGTTTAACTATTGAGGGTTGAACTGAGAGTACTTGTGCATGTTTTATGTTGAGGTAAGAAGTTTGTCCTCCTCGGCTTATTATTCTTCTTCTTCTCCATCAAACAGTGGCTCAACTACCAACTATTTTTGTTCCTGAGGATAGCTTTAAGCTTGATGGGGATTATTCCCCTCACCATTTGGCTATTGTGATGGCCTCCCACTCCAAAAATCTCAAGATATTCATTCTCTTGGAGGTGGAATTCATAACATTGCTTCACTGAGTGTCAAGAATGGTTCTTCTTGAATTACTCTCAGCAAGTCCTTATTTATCCTTGTAGTAGTAGCCCTTTCTATGACCTTATTATCATCTTTGGAATTCAAGAAGATAAATTCATGATCAATCGACTCATGCTTGTATTTAAGGTTGAGGATGTGAATTTTTTTTAGACCTTTCCATGAGGGTCCTAGTTTTTGTGAGGAAATGTAGGAAATGCATAAGCCTCCCTAGCTTTACTAGCCTCTTTGAACTATATGTGAATGGTGTACTACATTTACCAAATGTGTTAGATGGTGGATCTTGATCTTATTATAATCCCTAGTTCTTGATAGGGGGTATAGGGGGGAACACCCCCCCCCCACTATGATTTCTATGGAGGTCCAGGTAATTTCATAGTAAATCTAGACCATTCACTATCAAGTCATAGATCAAATGGTATAAATTATGTTGGTGCATTTTTTTTCAATATGTAACCCTCCTTTGATATGGATGCATGGTAATCATGGTGACACACTATGTATGAGTGAAGAGGAGATTGTAGTGGATGTATTGCAAGCTTATCCATTCATTTATTGGACTGAATAAGAGAAGAACTAGTTGTTTTTGTATAGATGTAGCTCAAATTAGGTGAGCCACGTTAAATATGTCTCTCTTGTATTATGTTTTTTGCATTTTTTTTTTGTATTTATTTCATTAATATTTCAATGTGTTATATATTCCCAACAATTGGTATCAAAGTTGAAGGTTTATTTGGTAGATAAACTTATAGGAAAAGAGGGTTCCTGGTTTGAGTGGGAGCAATGGCAAAAGAAGGTATGTTTAAAGTCAAAAAGTTCAACATCCAAAACTACCAGCTATGGAAGATGTAAATGGAGGATTATCGATATCAGAAGGATCTTTTTCTATCATTGGATAGAATAGAAAATAAGTTGGTGATTATGAAGGATGAAGAATGGAAGGTTCTTGATAGAAAGGCACTAGGAATAATACGACTATGCCTGGTAGCATCAGTGGCCTTTAATATTTCAAAAGAAAATACAATAAAGGATGTGATAAAGGCATTAGATATATTGTATGAAAACCCCTCAATGTTTAACAAGGTATTTCTTATGAATCATTTATTTAATATGGAGATGTTAGAAGGTGGGTTTGTTGTTGATTATTTAAATAAATTTAACATAGTCATAAATTAATTAAGCTCTGTAGGAGTAACCTTTAATGATGAGGTTAAGGGTCTTTTGATTATGTGTTCATTTATATAAAGCTAGAATGGTTTGGTCATGGTTGTGAGTAATTATATATTTGGTTCAAACACTTTAAATTTTGATGATGTTACTGGTGTTATTATTACTGAAAAAATGCAACAAAAAAGTATATATAAGATATCAGGTAATGCTTTGACTATAGAGAATAAGGGAAGGCAAAAAGATAGAGGAAAGGGCCTAGGAAATTTTGAAAAGTATAAGAAAGATAGATCCAAAACTATAGGAATATTGGTGTGTTGGATTTGTGAGAAGAAAGGACATCTGAAGAAGGATTCTTCATTTCAAAAAGGAAAACAAGGAGATGAACAAAAAGATAACAATCAAAAAGCAAATGTAGCAGTTGATGTGTTATAATATGCATTAATCCTTTCATTAAATAATATTAATGATTCTTAGGTGTTCGATTTAGGGGCTTCATTTCATGCTACACCCCATAAGAAATATTCTCAAGGCTATGTTTAAGGTGATTTTGGACAAGTTTATTTGGGTGATGGTGAATCTTATAAAATTATTGAAAAGGTTAAGATACATATAAAATTATAGAATAAAAACAAATAGTTGTTGAAAGAGGTGAGGCATGTTCCTTATTTGAGAACAAATCTAATATCAACAAGGTAGTTGGGAAGTGGAGGTTGTAAAATTATATTTACAAAAAAATTATGGAAGATCACTGAAGTGGTAATAATAAAAGGAGAGAAGGTAGGTACATTATATTTATCTACTGATAATATTGAATTTTATATTGCTTTAGCTTCTAAAAAATTAAATACAAATTTATGACACCACAGACTTGGGCACATGAGTGAGAAGGGGATGCAAGTTCTCCACTCAAAATATTTATTGTCAGATTTGAAGAAGGTGGATATTGATTTATGTGAGCATTATGTGTATGAAAAATAGAAGAGAGTTAGATTTCTTAGAGTTGGGAAGATAAATAAAAATGAAAATTTAGAGATTATGCATACCTATATATGGGGAACAACTTAGGTGTCATCCCTTGGTGGATCTTCTTATTATGTTACTTTTATTGATGATGTGACTAGAAAAATTTAGGTTTATTGCATACAAAAAAAATTAGATGTTTTTGATACTTTTAAGAAATAAAAAAAATTGGTTGAGAATGAGATAGAAAATAAATTGAAGTGTGTCAAATTAGACAATGAAGATGAATACTTATTAATAATTATGTCAAGATCGTTTAGCAAAGACGTTAAAGAGTGCAAAATTTAATGAAAGCAATAAATAATATTACCTCTCATAGAGTAAATCATAAATGAAACAAAGATTTTTAAAGTGAAAAATCCAATGTATTGAATAAAAATCCACATGGTCTTATTATAAAGCTTGCAACCAAAATATTCAACAAATACAAGATTGAATAAAGAGCATAATAGAAGAAAAAAGAGCTAGAGATTCTAGTATAGAAAAGAAGAGAGGAATGGCTCTTTTATAGAGCTAGAGGAGAAAAATGGTAGTTACATAGAGCCCTATTACGACCTTACAAGCCCTCTAAATGTGTAACACTTGTGTTCTAATACCTTACAAATAAAGAGAAATATGTGTCATGTGAAGAAAGGAGAGTTACAAATAACTTTAAATCCAACAAGTGGATTAAGGAGGTGAGTGATGCCTCATAAAGATAGGAATAAAATATATTTACAAATATAATAAATTCACAAATAAACAAGACTAAAATAAACCTATAAAGATATAAGAACCCAAATTAAAGTTAATTCTTTAACACTTTCCCTTAAACTTAATTTGGAGTTAAAAACATGGAGAGAACCTTTTACAAATAAGAAAGGGAGTTAAAATTACATAATACTCCCCCTTAATAGAAACTTCCTTCAAAAAGAATTACAAAAAATTTAGAGAGTAAAAAAGAGGTGCCGCCAAAAATTGTAAGGAAAAAAATGTGATCACCAAGAATCTCTAAAAATCCTCTTCAAACAAGATGGTCAATTCGTCATTGATCAAAGACCAACTAAAAAGAGTAATGATACATAAAATCCTACAAAACAAGCAAGCTAACATCAATCTTTCAAGTTAAGTCATCAATATGTCATAAAAATACAATCTACATACATAAAGTACTAAAAGTAGATGTAAAGGTAAATGGAGCAAAAATAACTTCCGTCACAAAATATATAAACCTGCACGAAAAGAAGCTAGTCAACATATTCAAAGCTTATCACTTTTGCAATAAAATTAAAGAATGCATAAAATATATTGAGTTATCAAAATGAAGATAAAGAAGATATGTCACTTGTAAAATATATTCTACGTGAAACATTAAAAGAATTATCACAAGAAGGCATATTAAAATCTTGAGCAAATTCATTTTCTTTATGAATCCAAATAGTTCTACCTTTAAAGGTAGGAGATTTAGTCATTTTCTAACAATGTAATATATCCTGCGTGAATTTACCACAAGATTTGCATGGGTGCAATTTCCAACATTTAGATATGTGATATTTATGTTTTCCACAATGTGTACAAGGTTTATCATTTGAGCATTACAAGTAGTATAATCAAAGGAAGTTGCATTATAAGTCCTTTGATGTGGAGGACAGTAAGATACCAAATTTTTATTAGGAGCATTTGAAGCAGTATAGCCAAAGCCTTTAAATTTTGCATGTGATTTAGGTAAAAGAGGTTCAAGAATACTTGTTTCACACTTACCAAGACCACCACTCACATAACCCATTTAAATATAAGGAGATACATCATCATTAGAACTATTAATATTAAAAATATATGTTAATTTATCATTTAATGTATTAATAAACAATTGCATTTTATCCACATGAGTAGTAAAGAAGATTTGCAAAAGTAATAATAGTTTCATTTTGACAAGAAATTTCATGATTAAGAGAAACGATTTCATCATTTTGAAAAATAATTTGATTCTTAAAATTTTTAAATGCTGAGAACATAGTGAGTTCCAGAGCCATTTTAAACATGTTAAAAAAAATTAAGGACAAGATATAATAAAAGAAAATTGCATGCAAAATCTAAGTTAAAATATAAACAATAATACTTAAAAGCAAGTTTACCTAAAATTATAAGAACAATTAACTTGTAAATATAAAACCATAACAAAATATTAATGTTAATGATAAAATCCTTATATAAATAATGAAATTATCAAAAATGTCGAATAAAATTTCTTTAAAGTGAATAAACAACTTTTGTGTTTTAAAACATGTTTTTTTTTCAAGTTTTGATTTTTAAAAAAACTTCAAATTTTACATTCTAAGGAAAAACCCAGGGAGTTTCCCAAAAACAGTTTTTTTTGAAGAGCGGTTTTAAAGGGTCCCACATCCACTTTTGGGTTTAAAAAAATTGAGAAGCTTTAAGTGATTATTTTGTTTTGATTTTTCTTTTGAAAAAAAATTGAGTAATCACTTTTTAGGGGAAATAAATGCTCTAATTAAACATTGCCACGTTTACCTTCCCTAAGTTAAAAAAAACTTGACTTTTTTAAAACGCTACATGGCTTCATAATAAATAAAAGATTGGAGAAAATGATTAAATGGATCTATTTTAATGCATAGCAATTGACAAAATATAATGCATTACCCAAAGGAAGATAAAATTCCAAATATAGTATGAAAACACCCCCTGGGAAGGTTAGAAGAATGCATGGAAAGAATGTTTGACTTGAATACAGGTTAAGAGAATTTTTAGTTTTTAAAAACTCAATGCTTTAATGGAGAGTAAAGCTATAACGTATTAATAGTATACTATGTTTTTTATTATTTAAACGTATTAAGTGTATACTCTAAATGCAAAAAGAATAATAGCACATCATGGAATAAATCAAACCAGATATAAGTAGAAGCAAAGTATTATACAACTTTGAATTAAAGATAAAAATAGAATAAAAATGGTAAAACATTATCAGATGTAATCACTAATTCAGCAATATCAATTTTATGAAGATTAAGAGTAAATATTCTAAATAATAAAAATTCAAATATGTTTGTGTTGATTGATAGCAATAGTCACAGATAGTGAAAAAGCCTTTACCAAGGATAAAGCATAAAAAAATAAGGCACACCTACAGTGAAAATATTGACAAGGAGAAGCACATTGACAAGGAGAAGAAAAGTGCCGAAAAAAGGCGGATCTAAAAACTCAAACTAGAGAAAGAACATAGATCTGAAGAAAAAAATATAGCTCAAACAAAGAGAGAAAAAACTTAAAATTAATGATAATGACACCAAGTAATCATTTCATAAACGTATTTGTTAAAGCAATAACTTAAATGCTTATTAATGAAATAAAATACTTTTAATGCCTAAATAAATTAGGAAGAACCAAGTGAGAATAGAAAAAAACACAGCGAAAAAATAAACTAAACCGGTAAAACCTAAGCAAAATATAATCAAATTAGCACAAAGAAATATGAATGATAAAACAAGAAACGGTGTCAAAAACTACTTGTGAGCAACCTAAGGATCAAGGTTAGAGAATAGAAAATAAGGTTAGAAAAAAATTCTTTTTTTCTTCAAATATGCACAAACATTCAAGAATCAACGTTAAAATGATCCTGCTTGATACCATATTAGGAATTATACCAAGATCGTTTAACAAAGACGTTAAAGAGTGTAGAATTTAATGAAAGCAATAAATAATACTACCTCTCATAGAGCAAACCATAAATGAGACAAAGATTTTTTAAGTGAAAAATCAAACGTATCAGAGAAAAATCCACGTGATCTTATTAGAAAGTTTGCAACCAAAATCTCCAATAAGTACAAGATTGAATCAAGAGCACAATAAAAAAAGAAAGAGAGCTAGAGATTCTAGTAAAAAAAATATGATAGAAATGACTCTTTTATAAAACTAGAGGAGAAAAATGGTAGTTACATAGAACCCTATTATGACCTTACAAGCCCTCTAAGTGTGTGACACTTGTGTCATAATCCCTTACAAAGATAGGGAAGTGTGTGTTATGTGGAGAAAGGAGAGTTACATGCAAGTAACTCTAAATCTAACAAGTGGATTAGGAAGATGAGTGATACCTCATAAAAGTAGGAATAACATGCATTTATAAATATAATAAATGCATACATAAACAAGACATAGGATAAGCTTATAAACCCATAGGAAGGACCCAAATTAAGGTTAATTCTCTAATAATATTGCAGCAAGGAGTTTGATAATTATTGTTCATCCCATGGGATTCATAGAGAGAATACAATTTTAAGAACACCACAAAAAAATTGTGTCAAAAATGATGAAAAGGACAAGTATGAAGCATGCAAGGAGAATGAGATTGCATAGAGGGTTACCCTTATAGTTTTGAGCAAATGATGTGGATATTGTTGTTTACTTGATAAATAAAGGGCCTTCAAGTCCTTTGGATGGTGGCATTCTAGAGGAAGCATGGACAGGTAAAAAGGTAGACTGTTCATTTTTAAAGAATTTTAGTTGTGAGGCATTTGTCCATATTGATAAAGAAAATAGAATCAATCTTGAAGCAAAATCCAAAAAATGTACTTTTATTGGATATAGAGTTAATGATTTTGGTTACTATTGTCACCAAATCTCGCATCTTAGAAGAAATTGTTCAAGTTTCTTTCAGATTTATTCAACATGAAAATATTTTCAGGTATGTGGGTGTACCTATATTGGAAATAAGCCTCTAGATCTAAGGGCTATCTCCCTAAATGTATCTTGAAATATTCACACTTATTTAACTAGTTACTTATGAGGAAAAGAGTTATAATTTATATGAAATGAACCTAATCTAAGGGAGTGATACACCAAGATTTCTTTCATATGACCATCATAATTTTTTGCACTAATAAACAAGGCAAACAAATTAACTTCCAAGTCCTATGGATTCTTACGTGGGTATTTTAATATCGAGGTGAGATGCATGAGAGCTATCCAAGGTAAGTGAACCATAGGCTAGTTGCAGACACTAAGGTTCATTATACACTTAAAATATAGGCTCATACACTTGGAAATGTTTTATATGACCTGTTAGAATAAGAACTCTTACACAAACATGAAAAGATAAGGGAAGAAAGGATAGAGAATTATCACTTTGCATCACCATAAATCACTTACACACTTAGATAATTTTCTAATAACTCAAAATCAAATTTCATTAATGTTCAAAGGCAAAATATGACATCATTCTAGCAAGGCTATGCCATACATAGAATGGAATTGTTTACAAGGGCTAAAATGGCAGCTACTTATAGCATTTGAGAGAGAAGTGGGAAAAAGAAGTCCAAAGGGGAATTAAATGAGTTCAACCTCATTTTAACCATAATTACAACTATTTTTGCAATTATGCTCATTCAAGCTTCTTAATTGATCTGGGTTACTTCAAGTGGTTGCAATGGTAGGATCAAATTATTTCAAGCTAGGTCCTAGCATCAATGCAGTTACAATCATCAGATTAATTTGTTAGAGCTTTGTATTTATGGTAACTACTCTTCATTGGCTCATCGTGGCATGCAAAACTAGAGAGAATGATCATGTTCATGCATTTGGTCCTAGAGATGAAACCATTGGAGTCTATGTGTATGCCTTCATTTCATCCTTCAAAATGCTAGCTCTAATCTAAATTAGATCATGCTCAAACTCATCCCCGCATTCATAGGTCCACTATGGATAAAAAAACCAATCTTAAACTATTGGTTTTCTTATTAGGTTCAAATAGACTATGCATAGGTCCTTCTTCTAACAATGGCGAACAAAGTCACAGAACAAACCCTATATGACACAAAACCTTGATCTAGAGGTCCATATTAAGCTTTGATGGTGGTCCCTTTATGTTTTTGATCACCTTAGTTTCATCACTATGTCTTTTTCATAGCATTTGATCAAACTTTAATGGTGGCATGTGCCCTTTGAAAAGCTTGTCCCAGTTTGACCTTGGTCATGTTTCGATCTTTAGGAAGTCCCTTAGCTTCTCAACCTTTGATTTCATTGGGCATTGATTATGACTCAGATCATTGAATCATTGAATTTTCTCACAATGTGTGATCTCCATGTTATAAGTTAACGTGAGCCCTCAAATCTTCTTTGACCTATCAACAATATCTGAGCTAGTACCACTTGGTAGTCCTACATTTGTACTTAGGATCCACTGTCAGTCTACCTGTTTAATGTACTTATGTCATGTGGTGGCCTCTTGATCTCCTTAACCTTTTGACTCATCTTACACCATCAAATCAAGATGCATGATGCAACATGGACTATCAGATCTACCTAGACCCACCATTTGAATCTAAATGGCTAAATTATGATCCTAAAATTGACGTCCTCACTCCTATTATTTGATGTCCACGTGACTGTCATTGATGTCTGTATGACCATCAACTTTAGGCTCCAATGTATTTTGTTTTGCTATGTCTTAAACTTAACATCTACATGAAAATCTCTCATTTTTTGACCAACTTTGAAGGCTTAGATTTGGAAGTGAAAAGGTCATGAAGGTACCAAATTTGTAAGAGATGTTCTTGATACTAAAAGGATTGTACCCACTTGATCCATTAGTTTTGGGAGCTTTCTAAGTGTGTTTATAAAATGTACAAGTGAGATGGCCTACATGATTTTCATACCATCCATGCATCAGTCATTGATCATTTTAACTTAAATAGCTATTTTTTAAGGCTTGAATTTGATGCTTACACGAACATCCTACTCTGTAGGTCCAATTTTGAATGCTCATAACTTGAGTTAAGAAGATTGTGCAGACTTGCAATTTTTGAAACATGTTCCTAACATGAAGAAATCCATGGTACTGCAACCTTTTAGCTCATGAGGCTTCCTAAGGTACATTTTTAAAATACACAAATATGCTACCCAATGTGCTTTCATGTGATGTCTCGATGGCCTAGCCACATAGACTCGACAAGCTAAACTTTGAAGGCTTAGATATTGAGATAGAAGACTCATCAAGATATGAAACTTGTAGAGAATGGTCTTGGCACTAAGGACATTGATCATGCATTGTCTAATGATCACATGATTATTTCTAAACAAATTTATAAATTACACAAGTGAACTGATTTATTATGGTTCTTCATGCGACGTCTTGATGATGGTATATCTTCATAAAGCTCACTCTTAAATTTTTTTAGCTCTAGATGATTTTATATAGGCCTAGTTGGACTTGTCCCTAATCTTGAATTGTATTTTATCATCATAAAGACCTGATTGGATCCTTAAAAACCTACCACTTGCATATATGACCCTAAAATGACCCTTAAGACACCAAATGACACAAGGATCAAGCTAGACTATGACCAAAGCTAGAATGGCATATAAAATGATATGAAATAAACTATAAGCATACCCTATGACATTATAAAAATCTCTTATACAAGATTCTAACTATATGGAGTTGACCCATTTTGACCTATAGTAAAAATGGTCAACATTCTTGATAATTTCTCAAGGGTGGTATGCTTGTTATACCATGATTAGTTGCCTAATCCTGTCTATCGAGCTATGGAGTCACATGTACAGCAAGTTTGACACATAAACTACCTTTAAAAACACACCAAACAATAAAAAACAACAAGAACAAAACACAAAGCAAGAAACACACACCTAATATAATATTTATAAAATTGACCCTTAGTTTTCAATAGCAGGGTTTCAAATGTATCTCATTCACAGGGATAGGCAGCACTTCTTCATTCATCTTTACTAGGTAAAAAGATTTATTTTGTTTTCACTTGATGATGGCATATGGTCTACTCCATAGGTTATCAAATTTGGTATGTCTCCCTAGTTTTGCTTTATCTTTATCCCATTTCAATACTATGTCACCTTCCTAAAGTGATATTGGAGTTGCCTTCTTGTCAAAATACCTCTTCATTAGTACTTGGTGATGCTCCATAGCTTGAAGATATTTATCTCTAGTCACTTGAAACTTCATTAATTTTGTCAATCTCACCTCGATTGGAGTGTTTTCAAGTAACTCTAGTTGATGTGCTAACTCTAAAGTAGATAGTTCTTAAGAGATAGACAACCTAGCTTCTCTTCCATAGACAAGCACAAAAAGAGAAATCCCTATTGACCTCTTGGGAGTTACCCTATCAACCCATAAGACTATCTTCAATTTGGTGTGTCAATCTCTTTGATTTTGATTCAAGGTTCTCTTGATGATTTTGATTAGATTCTTGTTAGTGGCTTCAGCCAACCCATTACTTTGAGGTTAATAGTTAGATGAAGTGCTCAAGAATATGTCATTACTATTTACCCAATTAGTTGCCTTAGCACCTATAAAAATAAGAGCATTATCTGAAATAGTAGTAGGAGTGCCAAACCTTGTTATGATGCTCTCATAGAACTCCAAGAAAACATTTTCAATAGCTTCCTTCAATGCTACTGCATCAACCCATCTTGTAAAATAGTCAATTGTTGTGTGTATTCATTTATGACTAGCACTTGATGGGGGGTGTATCATACAAATAAAATCAAGACCCCATTATATGAAAGGTTGGTCTACTTGGATAGGCTTCAAAGGAAGAGCCACAAGATTCTATTTTCTTACAAATAAAGCATATTATTCACACCTTCTCACCCAGGCATCACAATCCTTGAAGAGGCTAGGCCAATAATAGCTTGCTCTCATGATCTTGGCAGTTATGGTTTTTAGACCTCCTACTATCTCATCATGAAACATCTTAAGTAACACTCTAAACTAAACATTATCAATGCATCTCAATAGCACACCATTGATGTCCCTCATAAAAACCACAGCATCCACAAGACAAAAGGGAATATATTACTATCTAAAATATCTCTTTTATGATCTACTCATACCATTAGGGTACTCACCATTTTGAAGAAATATGATCACATCATGTGTCTAAATTTGTGGAGGTAATGAACTAGTTGATTGAGAATAATCATGGTTGACTAGAAACTCTTCCTTTGACTCATGAAGATCTGAAGCTAGATGTTCACAAAGGCCTTTACCCATTATCAATTTTTTCATCTTGATATCAACATCATATTTTATACTTTAGTGATCTACCCTACCCTCTTTTCACTAAGATCTTTGCTTAAGAGAAACTCTTTGATACTAGGATGAGAGACCATAACATGAATCCTATTATTTGAAACCATATGTCTGAATTTATTTAGTCTTCTTAAAATAGTGAGGACCTATTTCTCCACAAAGGTGTACTTGAATTCATAATCTTCTAAACCTTGACTAAAGAATGTGATTGGTTGTTCCACACCCTCATCATTCTTTTGCATCAGCATGGTTGAGATAGTATCAAGGTTGGAAAATGAATACAACATGAATACTTTAGTAAAATTAAGATTCACAAGAGTAGGAGCTTCTGTAATTAATTTTTTTATGGCTTCAAAACTGCTCTTACCCTCTTTAATCCAAGAAAAGACTTGGTTTTTATTGAGCATAGCTATGATAGGTTTCACCAAAGATACAAACCAGGTATGAACCTCCTTGCAAAATTTATCTTGCCTAAGAAACTTTTAAGACCTTTATTATGCAAAGGCAATGATAACCTTATAATAGCCTCTATTCCTTTAGGATCAATAGTCAAACCATCCTTGAAAATAATATGTCCTGAGAGCTTACCTTCATGAACAATAAAGATGCACATTTTTTAATTAAGAGATACTCCATATTTCCTACATCTTTCAAACACTTGCCTCAAGTGTTGAATGTTTTCATTAGCATCTTTAGAAAACAATATTATATCATCTAGATAAACCAATAGCATCTCATTGATCAAATATTTGAAGGCCATGTCCATGGCTCTTTGAAATTTGACACCGACATTGGACAAACCAAAGGGCATCTTTATATAAGCAAAAGTCCCCCATTCAGTAGTGAAGGTTGTCTTAAACTGATGATACTCACTAACTAAGATCTTATTATAGCTTGAATATCCATCTAAAAGATAGAAACATTAAGAACCTAAAACCATTTGCAAAATTTGCTCCATTGAGGGTAGAGGATAATGATCTTTGAGTGACAGTCTATTAAGATCTCTAAAGTATACACAAAGTCTTATCTCCCCATTATTATTTATAACAAGCACAAGGTTAGCTACCCATGTTGAATTCTTGATGGGAAATATTATCTCATATTCAAGGAGTTTCGTAAGCTTTAAACTCATGAGTTGTTCAACCTTGAGGTTGATAGGTCTTTACTTCTATCTAACCAGTTTAACCTAGGTTTCAACTCAATGGTATGATGTGTTAGGCTAGGATCAAATCCTTTGAGGTCCTTATATTCCCAAGCAAATATATCATTAAACTCTCTACACATCTCAATGAATGCTCGCTTCTTTAATTTAGAACATACCTTGCCTAGTTTGAGGAGTTTGTCCTTGAAGATCAAGACTCTTTCATTATTCTTCTCTTTTGTAGACATACTCACTTTCTCCTTATTATTTTGATCATTCTCATTGAAGATACTTTATAAATTCACCAAAACTTTAGGTATCTTATTGGTCCTTAGTTGCATAATTTGATCACCCAATTTTTCTTGGAGCCTCTTTTAATTTCTTAAATAAAACTCAACCTCATTTTGTAATAAGCATGCAATGTGTTTGTCACTGTCAAACACTTGCCAAGACACTTCATTATTAGGTACAAAAGTTTTGATAATTATCTTAATATGAGACCATTTTCCATCCTATTTTATGGTAGTTGGAGTATCAAATTGAGCTCCTATGACAACTAGTCTATCAGCATGATTATTCTACTCCCTTGAGACTGATTGAATATTGAATACACTAAATTCTTCAATAAAATACCATACCCTATGCTTATATGACTTAATAAAAGGGTTATTAGAAGAAACTAAATTCCTCACCTGATGCATAACCAATTCACTGTCTCTATATGCTTGCAATTTCTTGATTCTTTTTATCCTTTCCCATTAAAGACCATGAATTAAACCTTCATACTTAGCCACATTACAAGTACAGCTAAAATGAAATATGTATGAAGCATAATATTGTTATTTATATGGTGAGGCCAACACAACACTATATCCTTCACCAACTTTACTTCTTGAACCATCAAAAAACATCTTCTACATCTCATCATCTTCAACCTCTTCCTTTGCAAGAAGAAGTGTCGGTACTCCATGTATACAATACACTCCTAAATAAATTTCCTCCACAAAATCATAGGGATCATGATCATAATTATTAGTGCCATATTCATAAAGAAACAAAACTAAAATACCCTCAAGCTTAGAATAAGTTCCATCATCTACAATAGATTCCTTTTTTCATGGGCCACATAATTCAGATTAGAACTTGGATCAATGTAAGGCTCAATATGGAACCTTGCAATGGGTTGTGTCCTAATTGTAAATTTATCCTTGTAACTTATTCTAAAGGCCAATAAAGACAAGTTAGCTGAGAGATAGCCACCTATCTTGGTTGTGAAGTCCCTTAATAGGCAGATTACAAAGTGGGTTGGGAGATCAACCACAAGTATGTCTTACAAGATAGGAAAACTAGGACAATCATGCATGAAAACCTTTAATTATTTTATCATTCCTACCATATTGATAAGTCTACCATATAATTTAAGGACCCCTTTTCTATGTGGCTCATACTTTAGACCCAACTTGTCAGCTACAACTTTGGGCATGATAGAGGTAGAAACTCCACTATCGAATATGCAATTAGATACCAACTTGTCACCTATAATGAGGGTGAGGTAAAATGGTGGAGGTTTCTTAGCCCTAGTGGATGATTCAAAAATGTTACTATAAGTATTTACAAGAGCAACATGTCCATGACTTTGATTTGAGGGTGAGACACTAGCAAAGATAGCAAATAGCTACTTTTGTAAAAGTTATTTTTGACCACGCATATGAAGAACATCCCAAAGAGAAATGGATGTTTTATTATTATTAAAATAACATACAATGTTTAAATAATCCATGCCTACTTTCTATTTGGCTTTTATAGGCTTAAAATTATTTAGAATTCGAGGAATAGGAATAGACATTACTATCTTTTGACTTGATGGAGATGTATAAGTTTTTAAAACTGTCACACTTGTAGCTATGTCTTGTTGCCTTATATGAGGATTGGATGAACCTATGGACATGATATTTCCACCTCATATAGCCTTGCTTTTTTCCCTTATATTATTTATGATAGAGGCCCCTTGATTTAGCAGAAAAGTGTCTTCAACCAAAAAATTAGTGAAGATCTCTCCATGAGGTTGCCAATCCTCATTAACTTATAGCATCACCTCATACTCATTTGATAGGAGGGGAGTAAATCCTATTTGAGCCACCTGAGCTTGCTTTCTATTCTCATTAGCATCCATTAATTGGTCTTGATTTTAATCTTCTCCCTACACCAAATTATTCTTAACTAGTACCATCCCCCTTGCATTGGTGGTAGAGTTAGGACTATATACATTGGTAGGCCTATTGGGATTAGGCTACCATTGGCCTCTTTCTCTTCCATATTTTTTTTTATATGGGTAAATATTTTGATAGGCACCTTGTTTCATATTAGCTTGCCTAGTCTGAGTCTCTAAGGATAGGAACTTTGTTTTCTAATCAACATCATTTTTCCCTACCCAGGAGCAACCTTAGTTTTGGTATTGGCATTAAAAACTTGGGTTGCATCTGGAGTATTAGCATAAGTATGAGAGAAAGGAGGTATAGACACATTAGGAGGAAATATTTCAACTTGGATGAGACTATTTTTATCTTTGATAGAAATATAATATGCTTCGAGAAGAATGGAGTCTCCCATAAATTGAAGCATGACATTAATTTCAATCCCAATGGATTTCAAGTAGGTAGGGAACACAAAGCTAGAAGGTGGTCTCATGGGAGGAAGCAATCTATACCAATACTTTCGAAGCCTTTCATTAAAGTAATACATTATTTATTTAGGTCCCCCTTTTATCATGTTGAGCTGATGTATGAGAGAGGCATGGTCACTTTCATTTCCAAATCTAGAATTCAAGAACACTCCAACATATTCTCATGTTGTGATGAATCTACCTTCTAAATTCCTATACCAATCAAGATCCTTCCCTTTAAGGGACATGGAAAGTATTCTAATGTCAATGTTCTCTTGAACAATATTGTGGAAACTGTAAAAATTAGAAACATCTCTAATGTGTTCACTAGGTGTGACATGACTCTCACCATTGAATGTGAGCACACATGTCATGGCATTAGGAGGAATGCAATCATATACTTGGAGTTGAATTGGATTTTTAGTATTGAAGGCAAGGAAATCATGAGGTCTAGCCATGTCTTCTTCTACAATATCTTCAATTTCTTTAGCATCTTTACTCTCTTCCTATCTAGAAATATCTACTCATTCTTCAAAATGCATATTAGGATGTCGATACAAAACTTCAAGAGGAATTTTAAGTTGAATGATTGGGTTAATGAGATTGAAAGTTATACCATAGGATGACCTAGTGAGAACCATGAATTATGAAGGCAAGTTTATAATAAAACAATGGCCTTGAACCATATTTACCTTGAAGGAGTCACCAAATGCTGAGTAATACATCAATTTATAGCTGATGTTGTCAAGACCAACATTCACCTTGACAAGTTGTCTTGAAAAAAATGGTTCCCACTGGGTGTGCCAAAATTCTTATCACCAAATATCGTACCCTAGAAAAATTTCAAGATTATTCCAGATTTAGGCAACATGAAAATATTTTTAGTTATGTGGGTATACCTATATTGGAAATGACCCTCTAGATTTAAGGGCTAGCTCCCTGAATGTATCTTTAAATGCTCACACTTAACTAATTATTTGTGGGGAAAATAGTCAAAATTTACATGAAATGAACCTAATGTAAGGGGGTGATACACCAAGATGTCTTTCATATGACCATTATACTTTCCTACGGTAATAAAAAAGGCACACAAACTAACTTCCAAGTCTTATGGATTCTAACACGAGTATTTCAATATGGAGGTGAGATGCATGAGAGATATCTAAGGTAAGTAAACCATAGGCTATTTTCAGACACTAAGGCTCATTATACACTTAAAACATAGGCTCATACACTTGATAATGCTTTATATGACCTATTAGAATAGGAACTCTTGCACAAACATGAAAGGATAATGGAAGAAAGGATAAAGAATTATCACTTTGCATCACCATACATCACTTACACACTTAAAAAAATTTCCAATAACTCAAAATCAGATTTGAATTAATGTTCAAAGGCAAAATATGACATCATTCCATCAAGGCTACACCATACATGGAGTAGAACTATTTACAAGGGATAAAATGGTAGTTACTTATAATATTTGAGAGAGAAGTGGGAAAAAGAAGTCTAAATGGAAATCAAATGAGTTCAACCTCATTTGAACCATAGTTACAACTACTTTTGCAATTATTCTCATTCAAGCTTCTTGATTGATCTGGGTTACTTCAAGTGGTTGCATAATTACACTATTCCCTCATTGATGTTTGTTGACAGTTGTAATAATGGGATCAAGTTGTTATAAGTTGGATCTTGGCATCAATGCAATTACAACCATCAGATCAATCTATTAGAGCTTTGTCCAGATGCTAACTACTCTTCACTAGCTCATCATGGCATGCAAAAGTGGAAAGAAGGGTCATTTTCATGCAGTTGGTCCTGGAGATGAAACCATTGGGGTATATGTGTATGCCTTTGTGGCATTCTTTAGAATGTTAGCTCTTGTCCAAACTAGTCCATAATCAAACTCATCCCCATGTTCATAGGTCCACTATAGATGAAAAATCAATCTTAGACTATTGGTTTTCCTATTAGGTCTAAATAGACTATTCATAAGTCTTTTTTCTAACAATGGTGAGCATAGTAACAAAATGAACCCTACATGACATAAACCTTTGAGCTAGAGGTCCATATTAAGCTTTGATGGTGGTCCCTTTATGTCCTTGATCACCTTGGCTACATTACTATTTATTTTTCATGGTGTTATATCAAGCTTTAATGGTGGCATGTGCCCTTTGAAAAGCTTACCCCAGTTTGACTTTCGTCATGTGTTTGATCTCTAGGAATTACATTAGCTTCTCAACCTTTAATTTCATCGATCATTGATTATGATTTGGATCATTGACTCATTGACCTTTGATCACACCATCTAATCTCCATGATATGAGTTAACATGAACCCTCAGATTTGTCCTTGACATGTCAACTCTATCTAAGTTGGTGTGATTTGGTAGTCCCAAATTTGTACTCAAGATCCATTATTAGTCTACCTATTTAACATTCTTATGCCACATGGTGGCCTCTCAATCTCCTTGACACTTTGACTCATCCCACACCATCGAATCAAGATGCATGATGTAATTTTGACTATCATATCTAATTGAACCCACCATTTGAACCTAAATGGCTAATTTATTACCCTAAAATTGATGTCCTCACTCCCATCATTTGACATCTACATGACCATCATTGACGTTTGCATGACCATCAATTTTAGGCTCTAATAGATTTAGTTTCGATCTATCTTAAACTCGACATCTGCATAAATGTATCCCATTTTTTGACCAACTTTGATGGCTTGGATCTAGAAGTGAAAAGGTCATGGAGGCACTAAATTTGCAAGAGATGTTCTTGATACTAAAAGGATTGTGGCCACTTGATCCACTAGTTCTGGGAGCTTTCTAAATGTGTTTTAAAAATGTTCAAATGAGCTAACCTACATTAATTTAATGACATTTTCATGCCTATCATTGATCATTTGAACTTAAATGGATATTTTTTAGGCTTACATTTGATGCTTGCATGAATGTGCTACTTTCTGGGTTTAATTTTAACCACTCATAACTTGAGCTAGGAAGCCCATACTGACTTGAAATTTATGGAGCATGTTCCTACCATGAAGAACTCCATAGAACTAAAACATTTTGGCTCATGAGGCTTCTCGAGGTGAATTTATAAAATTCACAAACATGTTTCCTAGTGTGCTTCCATGTGACATCCTGATGACCTAGCCCCTTAGACTCGACAAGCTGAACTTTGAAGGCTTAAATCTTTGAAAGCTTGGATCTTGAGATAGAAGACTCATCAAGTTATGAAACTTTAGATAATGGTCTTAAAACTAAATACATTGATTTCATGTGATCTAATGCTCATATGAGGAATTTTGAGTATATTTATAAATTACATAAGTGAATTGGTCCATTTTAGTTCTTAATGTGACATCTTGATAATGGTCTAGCTTCACAAAGCTCGCTCCTAAACTTTTATAGCTCTAAATGATTTATTGAGGCCTATGTATACTTGTTCTTGATCTTGAATTGAATTTGATCATCATTAAGACTTGCTTCTTGAAAACCTACCACTTGCATATATGACCCTAAAATGACCCCTAAGACACCAAATGACACAAGGACTAAGATAGAGTATGACCAAAGCTATAATGGCACATGAAATAATATTAAATTAACTACAATCATACCCTATGAAATTATAAAAATTTCCTATATAAGATTTTAACTATAGGGGGTTGACCCATTTTGGCCTGCAGTAAAATTGGCCAATAGTTGCCATTTATGGGATTTGAAAATTGCAAAATCATTAGGAGTAGAGATGTGATCTTTAATGAGAAGGTCATGTACAAAGATCAATTGCAAAAAAATAAATAAGAAAATACAAATATAGAATATGCAGTATTTGATAAAATCACTAGAAATAAAACTTTAAAAGTACCAAAAAGTTAGAATGTGCAATAACTACAAAAATAACAAGTACCTCAAACTCCTAAAAGTGTAGTTAGAATATCTACCAGAGTAAGTAGACTCCCTAAATGATACTCCCTTTTACCTTATTATTTATTATTGACTGATGGTGGTGAGACATAAACCTATGTAGAAGTAATGCAAGTAGAAACCAGAAAGAAGTGGGATCAAGGCATGAAAGAGGAGATGGACTCATTAGTACATAACCAAACTTGAGATTTGATTCAGTTTCCTACAGGTAAAAGAGCATTGCAGAATAAATGGGTTTATAGGTTGAAGAAAGAAGATGGAGGTAAAAATAGGTACAAGGATAGACTTGTTGTAAAGGGTTTTGCATAAAAAAAGGTATAGATTTTGATTAAATATATTCTCTACTTGTTAAAATGACTTCCATAAGAACTATTTTAAGTTTGGTAGTAGTAGAAGATTTTCACCTTGAATAGTTAGATTTAAAGACTAATTTCCTTCATGGTGAATTGGAGGATATATATATATATATATATATATATGGAGCAACCACGTGGATACAAAGTCAAAGGTAAGGATAAAATGGTGTGTAGATTGAAGAAGAGTTTGTATGGCCTAAAGCAAGATCCAAGGCAGTGGTATTTAAAATTTGACATGTTTATGATAGAACAAGGTTATAGTAGATGTCATTATAAACATTGTGTTTATTTTAAGAGATTAGATAATGGCATCTATATTATCTTGTTATTTTATTATATGATATGCTTGTTGTAGGGTCTAACATGCATGATATAAATAAGCTCAAAAGAAAACTAGAAAATTCATTTACAATGAAAGATTTGGGTGCTACAAAACAAATCCTTGGTATGAGAATGACAAAAGATAAGAAAAATAGAAAATTAACATTGTCTCAAGAAGAGTACATCAAGAAGGTGTTAGTCAGGTTCAATATGCAAGATGTAAAACCAGTGAGTAAACCTTTGGGAGGGCACTTCAAATTAAGAAAGGAATATTATCCTAAAACATAGCAAAAAATAAATTACATGTCTAAAGTGACCTATGCTTCGATAATTGAAATTTTAATGTATGCTTGGTGTGTATGAGACCAGACATTGCTCATGCAATTGGAGTTGTCAGTATATTTATGAATAATCCATTAAATGAGCATTGGGATGTAGTGAAGTGGGTTATCTGGTTCTTAAGAGGGACCACTAATAGACAATTGTGATATGGAAGGAGGAGCACCATAGGTTATGTATTCATTATCGGTGACATAGCAGTTAGTTGGATTTCAAAATTATAAAATATAGTTACTTTGTCAACCATAGAGGTAGAGTATGTTGTAGCTATAGAAGCAAGAAAAGAGATTATATGAATGTAATAGCTCATGGAAGAGTTGAGGTAGAATTAGTAAGATTTTAGGTTGTATAGTGATATCTAGACTGTGATTCATTTAGAAAATAACTTAGAATTCCACTCAAGAACCAAACATATACAACTCAGGTATCACTTCATTCATTTAGTTTTGGAGGATGGTCAACTAAAGTTAGAAAAGATCCATATGATTCAGAATCCTATAGATATGATAACAAAGGTAGTCACAAAGGAGAAGTTGGATAGTTGTTCAGATTCAATAGGTCTTCAGGTATAACAATGAAGATGAAAAACATGTTAGGTTCAAATTTTAAAGAAAATTCAAAGGAAGAGTTATAGCGGTGGAGTTACAGCAATCAATCTCCAAGTGGAAGATTAGTAGATGGTGGAGCTTGATCTTATTAGAATGCCCAGTTCTCAATAGCATGTGTGGGGGAAATACCTCCCCACTATGGTCACCATGGGGGTCCAAGTAATTTTTAGTAAATCTAGACTATTTACTATTAGGTCATAGATCAAATGGTAGAAATTATGTTGGTGTATTTTTGCCCTAATATGTAACCCTCCTTTGATATGAGGTCATGGTAATCATGTTGACACACTGTGTGTGGTGAAGAGAAGATTGCACTAGATGTATTTCAGGTTTATCTCTTCATTTATTGGATGTAATAAGAGAAGAACTAATTCTTTTTGTGTGTACATAGCCCATATTGGGTGAACCCCATTAAGTATATGTCTCTCTTATATTATGTTTTTTGCATTTTATTTTCATCTTTATTCATTAATATTGTTATGTGTTATATATTCCTAACATAATGGTTACATGAGACCCATGGAAGGTGGCCTTCTAATTTTTCATAAACTCATCATCTATGTTGTTCCAAATTTGAGCAATTTCTTGCTCAGCCACCTTATCTGGAACAAACTTTGGAAGCTGAAGAGGATCTACTTTGTGCCCCACCACCATGATTATTGTGAAATATGGATATAGCCAGTAATATCCAATGTTATTGGCTAGTGTCCAAGCTATGCTTGGGAAAATTTTGGGTAATGGCTTATTATGAATAGCCATCTATCCTTGAGGTTAAAGGTCTTCAACAATCTTGATTATGTTCCTCACATATGAATAAATATGCATAAACTTGTAGTAGTCACATATCCTAATATTAATGACCTTGGTGTTGGGTTCCCATAGGACTATATTATGCCTATACATAGTACCCATGATCACATCTAGTAGATAAGCCATCATATATAAATTTCCCCCAATGGCATCTTATCTTTATGCAAAATCTACTCCTGGAGGCCTGTGCTAATGATTTCCCCCAATGTGTAGGTATGTTCCAAGGTAGTAATAATGTATAGAAGGGGAACCCATTCAAAGTGTATGTAGTATATATTAGCATAACTAAAGATCGTGTTCAGTAGTGTCATCCCTATGTTGATTCCCATTATAAAATTGGTAATGGGGATCAGGCTATTGGCATGTTCTTTCAAGGTGAATTTCCCCCTAGGTAGCATCCATTTTGAAATAGCTCACTCCAGATGGTTTGTCTTTTTCCATGTAACTATAGTATGTAAATTATATGTAATATCTGCAATAGGAAAGCTTAAATACCTATTAAATTCTTCTTTGGATATTCATGTGACAAAAGTGTTGTTGTCTACATAGTGTAAATAACCTCCATCCATGATTCTTCCTTTGAAGAATAGACCTCATAAAAAATCAATGCATGAAATCACTTCTATTTTTGCATTGGCATAGTGTAGGGGCCCGGAACTTAAGTGGGATCAAGTCTTTATCAGTTACATATCCTCAACTACTATGTCTTCTTCTAGTGCAAACATATTGATGTCCTCAACTACCTCTCATAATGCTAAATAGTTTGAATAATGTCCCTCAATCACAATAAGCTCAAACATAGTATCGAGGTATTCTTTAGAATCCTTGATCAAGAACCTAGATGGTGCCATGGCTATCCTATAATTCTTAAAAGATGATGCCATGGTAACTATGCTAAGTAATGGTATATCACAAGATTTCGATAATGGTGTTTATTCACTTAGTTGAATCTCTCAAATTATAATTCATTATGATATCAGTTAAGGCTCTTTGGATTACTTCAAGCTAAAGTCTACTCGAGATTGAATGATTAAATGATGTGAACTTGATTGGGGGCTCAATACAAATAGATCTCCTACATTGATTTCTAGTTTGTGCACCATTAATCATTAATTTCTATGAGCTCATCACCTTCTTTCATTTTTAATTTGACCACCCTATTGTAGTTTACATGCCACATAGGATGCCTTGTCATGTGGGGTGCCATGGTGTAACTTGGATTATCATCAATGAAATTATCATCTCAAAGGAAAAGAACCCTTTACCTATCACTAAGTTCAAGATGGGGGTTTGTATTGATATGGCCCTCCTAAATAGACTTTATGGTTTCCAAAGTGTCCATTTTCTTCACCTAGAATGGGTTCCACTTTTGGACATGTTGATGACCTCAGCCTTAACTTTTTCACTAGGGGAAATAATTAACATCAGGCTATGATAATAGGTTTTACACAAGGATAAGCAACCTTCTAGTGGCCACTCTTATATGGTCTCATATCTCCTAGATACGGTAATGGGAACAATATACATGCACTAAGGGTCACCCTAGAGCCGAATTTTAGATTACATAAAAAATCACATTTGTGATTATTATTCATTCATAGGAGATACCTTCAATGTCTCCTTGAATGTATGATAACACCCTTTGATATATCTCCTAAGAGATGCCTTCAAAGGCCTTGAAATACCTTCATGGGTAACTTGAATGTATATCCTAGGAGATACCTTGAAGGTACCCTTGCAAGTATTACAAAGCCCTTCAATTTATCACCTAGTAGTGATTTCAAGGTGAAGGAAAATTATACTCATGTGCGTATTGAAGGTATCTAATGGGAGATACATTCAATGTCTTTTTGAATGTATGACAACACCCTTCAAGGTGTCTCCTAGGAGATTCCTTCAAGAGAATTTAAATACACTTGTAATACCATCATGGTTAACTTGAAGGTATCTCTTAGGAGATGCCTAGAAGTAAAAATTCACTCTTGTGCATGTTTGAAAGGTATCTCCTAGGAAATGCCTTGAAGGTACCTATTGATGAAAATTTTGACACATATTAGAAACATACTTCTCCATCATCTTTCTCCTTTGATACATTTTTTTGTGGATTCCTTTGCCCATCATATTATATTGGATGGTGCCTGATATGTTATAAATGTACAGTCAACTTTTAGGTTATCCCCTTTGAATGATTTTTACATCTTTCTACATATAATTTACTTTTGGTTTAGTCATACATTATTAATTTAAGTGAGAGTTAGTGTATATATTACAAATATTTAATTTATATTTTGTATTGTAGTTTATAATTCATATTTGTTGATATATAATTAATCACTACTTAATCATAAATAATTTCATAATTGATGCAATATGCAACTTACATTTTACAAAAGATCAATATTAAAATAATTTCAATTTTTTTGTAGAATGTCTTCAGGAGAGAAAGGAATTCCCACACTTAAAAGGTATAATAATGGCACACTCCAAGAGAATTTGGATATAGTACCATTTAAACTACTAAAACTAAAATAAAATCAACATCACCATCACCATCTTCCATTTTATGGTGGTGACAAAATTTCTCTTGTTGATTAGTATTTTAAGTTGTTTGGTCCACCAAATATGCATGCAAATATTTATTTTTTTATCACTATATATGGAAAAGAATATTATTGGATTGGAATAATCCTTACCTATAATAAGGATGAACTTGAAGATGCCCTTCAATTCCAACTGAAAGTATGAAATGGAAAAAAGGGAATTCTCCATCGTGCTATAGTGAATTTCAATAAATTTACACCCAGTAAATTGAAAATGATAAAAAATAAATTTCCTCCTTCTTTTGAAATATTTGGGTTTCAATTGAATAGCTATGACAACCTTAAAATATTTGGATTGATAGATGGAGATAATTTCCTCATTAGAATCCAAAATATATTGAAATAAAAACATGAACAAGGGGCAACAACTTCTTCTACTTGCCACCATGTAAATATGTATTTAGGATACCCTAAAATCATAATTAAAAAAACATTGAAAAAAATAATACAAGCAAGGGAAACATATTTATATACATATTTGAAAAATGTTATACAATTACTCACAGTAGTGGAGAAAAATAAGATTGAACAAAAGGTTAATACACTTTTGTTGACATAAACTTCTAATTAGACACACTGTGAATTATTTACATGTTATATTTCTTTTAATAATTATGTCTTGAACATTCTTGTAGAGCTCTATGAATTGGCGGATGTTAATATCAAAATAAGAAATCTGAATGAAAGAGGGGTGAATTCTATAATTCAGTCATTTGTAAAACATAATGAGGTTCCAATGACTGATGCTTTGTTAATTCTTTTTTATCCAAATAAACCTTAATGTATTATCGAATCAAAATAAGTCCTTGAAGATATAATGGAGAAAAAACCATAAAATTCTAAATTCTAAATGGCAACAGAGAATTCTTTCAAAGGAGAAATACAATTCACTATCATGGAGAAAAATATGTTCTGTTATAAGGGTAAGATTTTTAAAAACTTGTACTTCATTTTATATTGTTCACAAAATATGTAACTAATATAATGAAGTCAATAAAACAATTTATAAGGCTTCATTTTTAGAAAGAGTTTGATCTGCACATGACCTTATCCAACTGAGATGTTGGAAGAATATTGAAATAGGGGGGAAAAAGATAGAATAAATACATAAACAAGATAGACACTTGTTCACAAAAATGAACTATTCAACACAAAAATTGCAAGAGAAACAATGTCTTTTTTCCCTGAAATATCCCCATTTGATATTGTTTTGATAAGGTGTTTAATTTGTTTTAAAGTAATACTTTACCTAGTTTAGATAAATAAGATTTAAATATGATTGGTATAATAGTACTTAAAAATACTCAAGGGATTTCCAACAAATGAAAAATAGAATTAGTAGATTTATTGAAAAGGGGTCTATGTCGTTCTTGAGAACCCCTAGGTACAATAACATGAATATTTGGTGTAGAAAGGTGAAGCAAGAAAGTATCATATTATCAAAAATTATAGATTATTTCACCAACTATGATTTGACACTACCATGAGAAAAAATAATCACACTTGAAGAGGTAATGGAGCATTATACAATTTCTATGAAAAAGTTTGATGATTTATGTATCTTGAATGAAGATATTTCAAAAAATAAAAAAGTTGGGAAGCATTATCTCTAGATTCAATTAGCATATTGAGAAAATATCTAGATAGTGAAAGAGGTTAGTTTTCCAGGATAGATACATAAATATTCAGTTTTCAGTATGGCCCCCCATGTCTTTGGCCATCCATTTTAAAAGATTTCAGTGTAATGTTCATTTTTAGTGTGAACGTTGATTTGATAATTATTGATCTTTTGAATCTTATTGAATATTTTAAGGAAGAACATCTTCATCTATTTCTTCAAATATTGATTGATAAAGTTATTATTGGGGCTTTCAATGTATTCATCATTCACAAACTTGAACATTTCTCTAGCATTCATAACTCTTAGAAATATGTGTTAGTGATTTTCATTACATGCAAAAAATGGATGTCAATCTTTGGGATCCAGATAGTGATGGATTAAATTGGATACATATTATAGGTATCATTTTTTCTCAATATTCCACTAATATTTAGATTACAGATTTCATCCTCCATTCATAATAAAGTAAATTAGAGGAAGTTGTTGACATTGGTAAAGAAGGACCAACATTTCAAATGATTGGTTCACACAAAATAGAAAGTCCATTCAAAAATGAAATGGATAACTTATTTTGGGAGAGACTTATCTCTACTTTCAATAATTCAGATACATGTGATGTGCTAGGGGTATATAGAGGAGTTGGATTGGTGCGTGCTTGTACACAATTTAAAGGAATTTATCTTGCATTATAGAAACTAAATAATAAATAATTGTTAATGTTTAATTTCAAATTTGTTTGATAAATTCAGAGCCACCAATACAAGAATAACCGCTTCAATCATTACCAGGTGTATAACATTTTTAATTTATTTTATAATCATGCTTCATTTTTCAAATATAACATCTTAATAATCTTTCTATATGTATGCTTTATTTTTCAAACCTAATAGCTTAGCAACATTTTGGTGTGTAGCACTAATGACATTGCATGCAAGTGAAAAAATAATACTAATGGAAAATCAAATCAATGAACATGACACATTGCAAGTTAAAGAAGGTAAGATAAGATCATACATACTTTTACAATTATATAATTTTTTTATTTATCAACTATTTATAATAGTGACAAAATATTTATTTATTTGTTTATATCTCAATTAAAACATTTCACAACACATCTCTACAACTTTGTGTATCCAACATAGCAACCCATGACATAGCTCTGTAGCTTATTACCTCTACAAAAATAACACAAGGTAAACTCTACAACAAAACACATTTTCAAAATACAAATATCAAATCAAATGATGATGATAATTTTTAATTACTATATTATATAATACCTTACAGGAAATAAAGAACCAAAGGTTCAACAAAAGAGTGCACCTATACAAACTACAAAAAAGCAAAAAAAATTTGAAAACCTCTTTCAATGAATGTGTAATTATACAATTGCATGCACTAGAATATATTTATTTATTTAAACACATTAAAATTGAATGTTTCTTATGTACAAGAGATTATAGAAGACAATAAAATATAGACTTGCATCAGCTTGGGATTTGCAAGTGTGGGTTCATTTTATTATTGTGTCAACTTGAATGTGGTTGTATTTACCCATTAAAATGTTGTTTACATGTTGAATTTACCTAGTTTAAAATAATACAATATGTGTTATACTATGTATTCAATACAATAAATTTTGATGCTAAGTATCCATAATTTCTATCAATATAAAAACAATTTCTTTGAATGGACAAAAATATTGTGATTGTGAGATATTTGATGAAGAATAGATTTCATATTAGTAATATTTTGATGAAAAAAGACATATACAAATTAAAATTTGTTTAAATCTATATATATATATATATATATATATAAACAATTTTTAATTTGATGTGTCTTTTTTGAAGTATATGAAGGGGTTTTAACTATAAGTGTATATTCATTTAAAATTAGTGATAGTGAACTTTGGATTAGAATGAGTAAATATTATTTTTTTTGTTGTGATGGGTTGTAAAAACATATAAATATGTATTGGTATGCATAATAATAGTTAATTATTTCATTAATGTAAGAATATATATGTTGGCTGACCAATGTTAAATTCCTATCAACCTCTATGAGAAACGAGTTATGGCAAAACTGAATTGGTTCAGAATATGATCAAGTTATGGTCAAGTTATAAGGATTCATTATAAACATGTATACATATATGAATGTTACAAAAATGACAATAGAAATGGTACATATGTGTATAATGAGTATAGTTACATGTCCCTAAGCATTTATATATTTTTATATGAATCTTTATAAAATTTAAGGAAATCAAAATAAAAAATGCATCAAATAAAATGTATTATGTTTATATTTTACAATATGAAATGCAAATAAAAAGCACATCAATGATCAATCTAACATGTAAAATATTTTATTATAAAATTTTCATGTTATATTTCTTATAATATAATATTGTTAATAAATGATTGCTTTCTTTTTTAACAAATTGTAGAAATTTCAAAGGAGGAGCTCAAACTGACTTCTAAAAAATTATTGATTTTGGGTTGGATGACTTATTATTTGTTGTGCACAAAATAAAATATATAAAAATGAATGATACAAGGAAAAAATAATATTATAAAATATGGCATTCTACATTCGAGATCATTCCAAAGAAATTTTGAAGGTGGCACTATAGTCTTTTTCTCACATTAGAATTTGGTCAATGATAAAGGACAATCATTTGAGGCTACTCCTTAAATACATGGGTTAAACAAATTCAAATTTCATGTTTTTTTGGGGTAAAATATATTCTAATCCCTTCAATATAAACATAAATAAATTGGATGAATTTATTTCTAAAGGGACTTTTGGAGATAATATTTCAATTGCCAACACAGTGTTCATTGATTATAATTCTCAAAATTGTGTTACAAAGCAAAATTTGAAAATGAATTATGTTATTTCAAGTAAATATATTGTAAATGGAAGTTAGAAAGATGAAAATGATTGGATAATCAAAATGACACCTATCATCACATTATTTGGAGAAAGCATAAAATCCCTGCCAGTAGCTGTGAACCATTGTTTAGAAGATGTAACTTTGCCATATGATTATTTCAATTGTATTTATTGATTATAAACTATAATTATATTAAATATTATCATCAATTTCATACAAATAAAATTTAAATTATTTCAAATGTAATCTAATTTATCGATTTTAATATAGTAATGCTTTGATCTTGTTAAGTGCAATTTGATTTATAGTTGGAGATACCTTGAAAGTATTGAATTAGATCTAAGTTTCAAAGTTAATTCCCTTGAAAGTGGATACTCCATCAACTTCTCTTAAATTTTTCTAAGTTGATCCATTAGTATATTGACACCTACTGATGCTTCCCAATGAACAACAACCGATTCTCAAGTCTCTCTCTCATTAAATTTATTTGTTGATGCTAATTTAGTTACCTTGGACTCATGCAAACATTAACAACTTGATGAGAATGTGTTGTAGTCCCTATGTTTCTATGGTTCCAAAATTGAATGGTTATCCATCAAACCTCGCATATTTTTGATGACTAAGCAACCTTGGGAAACATCAAATGGGATTATATTAGTAGATGAACTAATTGAGTATAATGTTTTCATCCATAATTTGTCCTTTAGGCCTATTTCTTATTTTGTTTCATTATACTAATAGGGTTCTGAGATGAAAACCTAATAGGAAATCTATCTATCCTTTTCTTTCTAAGAATAAGTAATCATGTAAACAGAACAAAATTCCAATCATGGGCATGTTCAAGGTATATACTAGAACCCTTAAAGGTACAAGAAGACCTTTGAAGGAATATCATAGAAGATATATTGAAGGTATCTCCTAGGAGATACCTTTTAAACATGTATAAGGGTACCCTTAAAGGTATTATAAGGCCCTTCAAGGTATCTCCTAAGACCTATACATATTCCTGCAGTAGTTCATATATGGCTTCCATTTCAGCATGCATAGCCTACCCTTGAATGCATAGTGTGAGTAGTTTATGTATGCCCACCCAATCTTTTGTTAGTTGATTCAGTAATGGATTGAGTTGTTTTTCCTCAGACATTACCTAATCACTAAGTACCTGCATAAATAGAGTAGGACAAGTATCATTGATTAGTTTCTTAGCCTTATCCATTTGATTTTTTACTTTTGCTTTCTCCTCGTGCAGTCAAAAAAAATTATGTTCTAATTCTAAAGCCTTTTTCTCAATAGATTCTTAAAATGCAACTGCTCCTTCAATTTTCTTGGATAATGGCAGCTATGAAACATCCAAAGATGTCTTCATGAAAGTGGGAGAAAGCGTAGTAAATTTGGCTATGACTATGGAAAGAGCTGGTGTAAATTAAGCTAATAGAAGTAAGAAAGTGGTGTTACAATATGATGCGGTAGGCACTGTTGACATATAGTTTTCATTGATGTCAAAGGAGTAATCATGAGAGAATGAAGGTATTAGTGTTATTAATGGCATGAATATATTCAGAGAGTCATAAAGGAGCATTGGTGTTAGCATGAGATCATGAGAGTAGGTTGTCATTATTATGAGAGAGATGAATTAATGATGAGAAGTATGGGTGCATGCACAAAGAGGTCAAGTGGATGTTTTGTGAGTGTATGATAGCAATACATGTCTTAGAGGGCATGGAGGATGATATCAAGGGCCCTATGGGGTGTAATAAGTGCTTGGTATACTTGTGGAATAATCCATTTGAGTAGTCTTGTGAAGGTCTAGGTTATCCTAGTCATCTTGGTAGAGTTTTCTGTGTAAGCATATTGATGATTTCAGCATTCACACATGTGAAGGTGTCAAAATAAAGTGGTCACATGGGTTTGTTCATATTTGTGCCTAGAGCATGTCTTTCAAAATTTAGATCTTGATATGATGTCTATAAAAATATATGATAGTGAAAATTTGCTCTCCTAGGCTGATTTTATCATTTTCCATACTTATCCAATTTTTCATTAAAAAGTAACCGTTAGAATTCAAATATTTGAATTTATAAAGGAAAACTAGTCTATAATGTTTTACCTATAAATTTTGATGTTGGATGAATTTGATGATGGTGTAAAATGAAAATTGGTATATAAATTCAAGGTAAATCTATTAAAATTGATTAGGAGGTTTGACTAGCCATACATATGCATTTATTGCATGTGAGAGTTGATTATTGGTTGGTTGTGTTTTTGTTGAATGAACCAAAGTGCAAAGAAATGTTTGTATAAGTCAAAATATTGATAAAACCTTGTTGGTGTAAAAATAAAAAATGAATCATAATCCATGAATATCATCCTCAAAATGATTTGGAATTTTGACTATCCTTATAGGTGTAGTTATTGTAGGTCAAAGTTGACTTTTGTTGACTAGCTTTTTTCTGTGTAAACATGTGTAAAGAAGTGCTTATAAATGGCAAAATATTGGTAAAATCAATATTATATGAAAATAAGATTTTTATATGACATAATTAATAATATTTTATAGGTGGTAGTTTGTCTTAATTTTTCATACAAGTTCTTTTATTATAGGACAAAGTTGACTATGTTTTTTAGCCTTAATGATTGTTTCAAGTATGGTAAAAGAAGTGATGTGTTTGAGACCTTTTGACATAATTTTATGTATATAATTATTATTTAATTATATTTTAGGACCTAAATTAACTATACAATATTTTTTGAAGGTTGAGAGACTTAATAAGGTGTTGAGATGAGAAACTCAAAATGTCTTGTCCAACTATGTTAAGATAGTGAGATAGAGACCTGAGAGATTAGTATGTTAAACGAATGGATGATGTCTGAATAAATTATAAAAATATTTTATTTTGATATATAATAATAATAATAATATAATCTATTCATTTGTATTTGAAATCATGAAAGTGTCCTTTTATGTGCAAATGACAAAATTGTTTATGACTATACTTTTGGAAGCTACAAGCAGTTTGAGTGAACTTTTTGAAGGAGTGAGTTTAAAGTTGTTTGACCTTATTTGAAGAATAAAATTAATTTTAATATATTTTTTAATTCTTTTGGTTTAATATAAATGTTTTCTTATTCATGAAATGAAAATATATAGATGTGGAGACTCAAAATGTTTTGACTGTATTTTGATTGTGTTTGACTAGTCTGAGTGGTCCTATTACAGAGGTGATTTTGGATGCTTAGAGATTAAGTGAAGGTGTAAAATTGACATGATAGTAATAACTATGTCCTAGAGGATATATTCATATTATTTATTCATGTGGTTATTTTATAAAATCATTTGTATGATTCAATTTTGTAAGGCAGACTTTCTGTGTGTTTTAAAGCCTAATGGCAAGTAGGCCAAATAGCTTGGTTCAAGTGGTGAGTTGGAGTTCCAGATTGTGTAGACCTATATGGAATTATTCATGGGTATATTTTATATTTTTTATATATGTTTAAATCATTGGTAAAATTTTAAGATGGTCCAATAATTTCAAGGGTAACATGTGCCTAGAAAAAGACCTAATTATTTTAGGTCTCCATTAGGCCTAATGGATAATTTGGGTCTAAAGAGAAATGGATGACCTATGGAGTGGTTATCTCACACATGTAACATGTTTTTTAACCTATTCCAAGTTTAAATCAAGTATGTTAAGAATCTTGGCTGACCAAGATGGGTTAGATGATGTAGGTGGTATAAAGGCAAGGCCTAATTGGCCTATTTGGACCAGTGTGGGAGAAAGTGGACTTAAGTGAAGGAAAGAGATAAATAAAGGAGTATAGGTAGGTAATTAAGGACCACCATATGGTGAAGAGAATAATTCATGTTTATTTTATCAAGTTGATGAAGGTGGATACACAGGTCATTGGACCTAATAAGCCTAGAAGAGGCATATTGAGCTAAGTAGCCTAAATGGCTTGTATGAGGTAAGAGGCACATTTGCAGGTGTTAGAGCAAGAGAATTCTATTATCAGGTGTGTCAGACATCAGATCATATGTGGAGATAATTTTTTATATGATTGAGTTTTTGTTTGATCATCCAGGGGGTTGTAGCCTCTTTGCTAGTTGGTGCTTGCTAAAGGTCAAGTAGGTGCTTGCTAAAGGTCAAGTAGGTGCTTGACTAAATTAAGGGGTGGGTGATATTTGATCAGTTGTTGATAGTCTAAATTGAATAAATACATTCATAAGATAGTATTACCAATCTTTTTTTAGTGGGTTTTATCCCCTAATAGGTTTTTCTACATAATCTATTATGTTATCTTGTGATGTACTTATGTGATTATTTGTTTATGCATTAATCTCTTATGTATGCTTCATGAAATGGTGTTTTGAATTTAATATGAATTATTGTGAAACTAATTCACCCCCATATCAGTAGTTAATTAAAATAATTAGTATCATATTAGGTCCTTTGGATGAAGCTTAACATTTTGAAGGTGATCCTAAGTAACACAAGATGGCTAAGCAGCTGAGGAAAGAGAATCAAGAATTGAGTTTAATCATCAAAAGTCTTAGAGAGCAGGTCAAGTCCTTTATGGAACATGAAATAAATGTGATTCAACTTAAAACCAAGATTGATTTAATGATTTAAATATTCAAATAATATAAGATAACTATTCAGGATCTTAAGGATCAGCTGAGGGCTGTAAGTGCAAGTTTGAAAGTAAGTAAATATGAGTGCAATCAGCTGAAGGATGAGATGGAGTCCTTAAAGAATGAGTATGAAAAGGTTTTAGACAAGATGAGAAAGGCTGAGAGACACCATGAGGATTCAAACCAATTCAATAAGGAGTATATCATGAAGATCAACGTGAGAAGATAAGCAAGGCAGCCCAATGCAATGAGGTTTTCTAATTCCTCTCATAGGCAATGTTATGCCTGCAATCAGTTTGGTCACATTGCAAGAAATTGAAAAGGAAGAAGTAACCTATCAAAAGGAGATAACAACCATCATCACTCAAAAGTTATGAATGATATTTTTTGTTTCAAGTGTCATAGAGCTGTTCATATTGTAAGGTATTGTAATAATAAGTTGAATGAGTTCTCAAGGCATAACAAGGTGTATGGAGCTCCTAGTGTGTAAGGAAGAGGTCATACATGGATATGGAGACCTAAGACTATTAAGAGAGATAATATTGAGACCAAGGATGAAATTTTTTCTAATAATATTAGTCAATATTGTTTTATTGTGGAAAAATAAGGTTCAAGTGAAAAGGAATGCCAAGAACAAGTAGCATCCATTGATAGTGCATTGAAAGGAGAGATGGCAGCCAAAGAGGATAAGAAGGATGAAAAGCAAGTGGATGAGAAGACTTATTTAAGTGATCAAGTTGACCCTCAAGATGGTTTATTTTATATGGTAGATATGAAGGCAAGACAAGAGTATTGTTTATCAAGGTGTGTTGACAAGGGATTCAAAGAGAAGATGAATGAGCCAATCAAGCCTATGAAGAGGCTTAGGAAAGACAAGCAATCTAGTGAGAGTATGGAGATTTGGGAATATCATGATTTTTTGGTGTTATACGTGCCTTGTTAGTTAAGGTGTCTCTATTAGGATTCATAGGGGCATTACTCAGTCATTTGAAGCATCATGGAGTGGTGTTGCAAGGTTAATAATTGAGAGACTAGTCAATGGGTCAAGGTATGTTCTTTGTCTTGATATGCATATAGTTGAGTATGGATTATTTCAATTGGTTTAAATCTTGTAAAAGATGTATATCACCTATTTAGAGATATGAGAATTGATTTGAAGGTCTGAAGTTGTTTGTGGAAGATCTTACTTTGAGTGTCCTTGGTTGGCATAAGGGTTATAATGCAAGAAACCCTTGACATGGTGTGTTTTGGGTTGTATAATGATTTGGCTCACAAAACTTGGTGATCAAGTGTAAATTTATGATATACAAGTGTTCAATAAATTTATGGAGTTAGGTAGTTTGTACAGGTACAAAGGTGGTACATGAAGTCAAGAATTGGGCTTGGAAACCTAATTAGGCCTAATTGTAAGTCTAGATGTGCCCAAAAAATGGTCTCAGTAAAAATAAATCCTACCTAAATTTTATTTTGGATGAATAAGGCCTTAATGGGTACTCATAAAGGTAAGCATATTTGTTTGACTATATGAAATTTGTTTGGGACTATCAATTTTAGCCTCTAACAGCGCTACAAGGAAAAGGATAAGTTTGTGAAAGAACCCATATATAGAGAGAGAGTTGAAGGGAATTTTTTATAAAATTTGAGTGGACATATATAAAATGATCAGATATAAAATTTGAGGTCTTGAAGGTTCATGCAGAAGAATTTCTGAGTAATTGATTAGGTGGTTAGGAAGCCTTGTAGGCCTAGTAAGGTCTAGGCCTTGGTGTAAGGTTTTAGAGGGAGCTAATCATGAGCTCCATGAAAAGATGATGGTGTCAGAATATTTATATTACTCTTGATGATAGGGGTATATTTTTATCTCTTTAATACAAATATGCAAGGGCAAGTAATGAGTGCCTAAGAGGAGTGTCAAGTGGGGACAAAGGGAGAGACTCGTGTTTGATCACAAAGAGGTGGTCTATGTCAGATGAGTTGATGATTATCAAGTCCAAATATCACATTTGGCATGTCAAGGATAAGTAATTGGAGTCATGCATGATCATAGGGGAGCCTATGAAGGTTGATTTAGGTTTGTATGTGCCTAATGAGATGTATGGATTAGATTCCTTCTTGCTTGTGTTGTTTTCAGGTCCTAGGATCAATTAGAGGTTGTGGAAAACCCTTTTTCATTAATGTCAAAGGGGAAAAAATATTATAAATATAATAAATGCATATTGGATAGATATTTTGAGTGTGGTTTTCCATCAATGATAAAGAGGGAGATTGTTGGCATATGGTTGTCATTGATGTCAAAGGAGTGATCATGAGAGAATGAAGGCATTAGTTTTATTGATGACATGAAGATATTCATAGATTCATAGAGGAGCATTGGTGTTAGCATGAGGTCAGAATGAGGTTGTAATAGTAGGTTTTCATGCTTAGGATAGAGATGAATGCTTGATGAGAAGCATGGGTGCATGGACAAAGAGGTCAAGTGGATGTTTTGTGAGTGTACAATAGTAGTACAGGTCTTTGAGGGCATGGAGGATGATATGAGGGGCCCTATGGGGTGTAATAAGTTCTTGGTATACTTTTTTAACTTAAATAAATACATCTGAGTAGTCTTGTGAAGGTCTAGGTTATCCTAGTCATCTTGGCAGAATTTCCTAAGTAAGCACATTAATGACATCAGAATTTGCATGTGTGAAGGTGTCAAAATAAAGTGGTCACATGGGTTTATTCAAATTTGTGCCTAAAGCATGTGTTTCAAATTTTATATCTTGACATGATGTCTATCAAAATATATGATAGTTTAAAGTTTCTCTCCCATGTTGATTTCATCATTTTTCATAGCCAATTTTGCATTAAAAAGTGACCTTTGGAATTCAAATATTTGAATTTATAAAAGAAAACAAATCTGTAATTTTTTGCCTATAAATTTTGATGATGGATGAATTTTATGATGGTTTAAAAAGTAAATTGGTATATAAATTAAATTTAAATCAATTAAAATTTATTATGAGGTTTGAATGGTCATACAGATGCATTTACTGCATGTGAGAGTTGACTATGTTTTGTTGAATGAACTAGAGTGCAAAGAAATGATTGTAGAAGTCAAAATATTGATAAAACTTTGTTGGTGTAATAATAAAAAATGAATTATACTCCACTTATATCATCATAAAAGTGATTTGGAGTTTTGACTATTTGTACAGTTGTAGTTATTGCAGGTCAAAGTTGACTTTTGTTGACTATATTTTTTATGAGTAAACATGTGTACAAAGAAGTGATTATAGAAGGAAAAATATTGGTCAAATAAAGATACTATAAAAATAAAAGTTTTATATGACATAATTGAGAATATTTTCTAGGTGGTATTTTTTCTTGAATTTTCATACAAGTGCATTTATTGTAGGACAAAGATGACTATGTTTTTGACCCTAAGTGACTATTTCAGGTATGGTACAAGAAGTGATGTGTTTGAGAATTTTTAACATAAGTTGATGCATATAATGATCATGGAATTATATTTTAGGATCTAAATTAACTATATAATATTTTTTCAGGTTTGAGAGATTGAATAAGGTGTTGAGATGAAAAAGTCAAAATGGTTTGTCCAACTATGTTAAGACAGTGAGATAAAGACTTGAGAGATTGGTTTGTTAGACCAATGGATGATGTCTAAATAAATGATCCAAATATTTTAGGTTGATATATAAGAATAATATAATATATTAATTTAGATTTGAAATCATTAAAGTGTTTTTATGTGCAAATGACAAAATTGTTTATGATTGTACTTTTGAAAGCTACAAGCATATTGAGTGATCTTTTTGAAGGAGTGAGTTTGAAGTTGTTTGAACTGAGATGAAGAATAAAATGAGTTTTAAGATGTTTTTTAAGTATTTTAAGCTCATATTAATTTTTTTTAATTCATTAAATGAACAAATAAAAATGTGGAGACTCAAAATGTTTTGACTGTACTTTGATTGTGCTTGACCAGTCTGAGTGGTCCTGTTACAAAGGTGATTTTGGATGCTTAAAGCTTAAGTGAAGTTGTAAAATATACATGATAGTTAGAATTAGGTATTTAAGTATCTATTAATATTATTTATTCATGTGGTTGTTTGATAAAATCATTTTTATGATTCAATTTTGTAAGGCAGACTTGTTATGTGTTTTAAAACCTAATGGCAAGTAGGCCAAATAGCTTGGTTCAAGTGGTGAGTTGGAGTTAAAGATTATGTATATCTATATGTAATTCTTCATCAATATATTTTAGGTGTTTTAGATATGTTTCAATCATTGATAAAATTTGAATATGGTCTAAGAAGTTCAAGGGTAATGTGTGCCTTGAAGAAGACCTAATTGCTTTAGGTCTCCATTAGACCTAATGGAGAATTTGGGTCTTAAGAGCAATGGATGACCTATGGATTGGTTTTATAATCCATTTAATATGTGTTTGAACATATTAAAATTTTAAATCAAGTATTTTAATCATATTTGCTGACCAAGATGGGTTAGATGATGTATGTGGTATAAAGGCAAGGCCTAATTGGCCTATTTGGACCACTGTGGGAGAGAGTGGACTTAAGAGAAGGAAAGAGATAAATAAAGAAGAAGAGGTAGTTCATTGAGTAATATTATAGGGTGAAGATAATTATTCATTTTTATCTTATCAATTTGATACAGGTGGATACACTGGTCATTGGACCTAATAAGTCTAGAAGAGGCATATTGAGTTAAGTAGCCTAAGTGGCTTGTATGAGGTAGAGAGGTAGGTTTGTAGGTATCATAGAAAGAGAAGTACATCATCAGGTGTTTCAAACATTAGATCAGTGGTGAATATCATTTTGGAGGTGATTGAGTTGGTGCTTGATCATCCATGGGGTTGTAGCCTCCTTGCTAGTTGGTGCTAGCTAAAGGTCAAGTGGGTGCTTGACTAAATTAAGGGGTCAGTGCTTCTTGATCAATTGGTGCTGGTATAAATTGAAGTAATAAATTTATATGATAGTATTCCAAATCTTATTTCAATGGATTTTATCCCCTAAGAGGGTTTTGCACATAATCTCTTGTGTTATCTTGTGATGTACTTGTGTGACTATTTACTTATGCATTGATCTCTTATGTATGCTTCATAGAATGGTGTTTGGAATTGAATATGCATTTTTGTGTAACTAATTCACCTCCCCTCTTAGTAGATACTTCTAAAAGGGACATCCCACAACCATTGGGTAAAGGGATGAGACTTTGATAATGAAGTCTCATTTGGTTCCCCTGATTGGGTCACATCTTTGTGGGATGATGCACATTCTGATTTTGTCTTTTCCATAACTTCCTTTTCTTTTGCAATTTGTGTCTCAGCCTTAGTTTGAGCCTTAGCTATGACCTCAACCTAAATTTATGCTTACTCCCTAACCTTGGTTGTGGCCTTAATTTTGGCCTTGGAATCTGCCTTAGCCATAGCTTTGGCATCATCCTCTGCTTCAGCTTTGTCATCAGTCTCATCTTTTTCCTTGGCAGCTTGGTCCTCTACTTCATCATTGGCTTCCTCCTCCTTCTAGTGTTATTATTTGGCAGTTTTCTCTCATGCCTCTTTTATTTATTTTTATTTTGTTGTGCACCTTGTTTTCATGCACCTTGATTTGAATACCATTGTACATTTTAGTTATCGATGCATATTGCCCCAAATATTGCATGACATCATATGAAATTCAAGGGTGCAACATAATCAAAGCTAGAGCCTCAAGCCATCATGTGTTAAACCACCCCAATTTATCATAATATTTTCCTTTATTTATCCACATGATGCATGTGAGGGCATTAGTAGGCCAAACTTCTATAGTAACAAATTTTACTAGGCCTAGCAGGGACTTCTATTGTGTGAAGCATAGAAATAAAACCAGATTCAACTGATATTGAAAATTTTGTTATCCTCTTTAAATGGGTTGACTGCCTATGCATGAGTGTTATTCCTCATATTTGACTGCATTGATTGCCTGCACACAAGTGTTCTTCCTCATCCTCATATTTTACATACCTTGAGGGGCCTTGCAATACCGTCAAGGTACCATTTTTTTGAGTGTTTGGGGATGGGGCTAAGTCTAGTGGTGAGGGCCAAAGATGAAATTGTTTGATTAAATACATCATGCATTAGTCCACTTATTGATTGACTTTGAGACTTCAAGTCTATGGGACTATCTCGTTGAGTCATATGTGGAGGGCCAGTCAAATGGTACCATGTGTTCCAATAATAGAAGCTATGTCAAAAAATCAACGTCTGAAGACCTAGAAGGGTACCACGTGTTTGAAATAGTCCAATCTATTCAAAATGATATGTGTTCAAATGGTTCGAAATAGTCCAATTTATTTGGAATATAGAAAACATATTTATGGAGAAAATATTCTCCACTCCACTTTAGTGGGTATAAGTCCAAATTATTTGAAATAGCCCAATTTAATTGAAATGATCTATGCCCAAATGGTTTGAAATAGTTCAATTTATTTGGAATATAAAAAATTTATTTTTGGAGAAAATTTTCTCCACTCCACTTTAATGGGTATAAATCTAAATTATTCGAAATAGCCCAATTTATTCAAAATGATTTATGCCCAATTGCTTTGAAATAGTCTAATTTATTTGGAATATAAAAATATATTTTTGGAGAATATTTTCTCCACTCCACTTTAGTGGGGTATAAGTCCACATTATTTGAAATAGCTCAATATATTTGAAATGGTTTATGCCCAAATGGTTTGAAATAGACCAATTTATTTGGAATACAAAAAAATATATTTTAGGATAAATTTTCCTCCACTTCACTTTAGTGGGTATAAGTCCAAATTATGTGAAATAGCCCAATTCATTCGAATTGATCTAAGCCCAAATGGTTTGAAACAATCCAATTTATTTGGAATATAAAAAAATTATTTTTGGAGAAAATTTTCTTCACTCCACTTTAGTGGATATAAGTCCAAATTATTTGAAATAGTTCTTTCCTGAAGGTGATGTTATTGTCCCTTACCAAATAATGACTATTTTTCAAAATCAAATCACTTTACTGGGTCAGCGTATTCACTTAACATGGTGGTATGAAAAATTACCCAATTGGACTTGTATAAATAAAAATAAAATCCACAATTGGAAAGGGACTTGGCACTTATATATCAAGCACATATACACCATTCCACATTGAGAAAAAACTACCCTATTCCTCCCAAATTGCAAATCAATCACTAGGATCAATCATAATCCAATTCTAAAGGACACCAAGTCAAATCAAACATTGTCAAGCGTCAAAAGTTAGATTACTAGGTACATTCATATAGCAAAGGACTATAATTTCACACTCACACTAAATGGAATAATTATGTGTGGCTTGACTTCACTCTTCAAAGTATAATATACATAGGTAGTGGTCAATCATCAAAGGGTGTAATTGGGGTCAGGATAACACATTACACTTCCCCCATTTTTTATAAGTTTCCACCCTTCACATGTGGACCAAGGGTTTCAAAGAAAATGAGGCTAAATTATGGAGTTTCACACATGGGAAAGCGTCAAGTTTGCACACATATTTTTCAAGCATGCACAAGTGACCATATGGTCAGAGAGCTTCAACACAACCAAAGATAGTACCATTTATCTCAATCACTACCTTCGATATTTTTGTCCAAGCCTAACGTCACTATCCCTATGCACACAAAACACAATCCCATATTCTAGTTAATCACAATCCTACCTGTAGTACCTATTCACTATGTCACATTCAACCATTTAGACATAAAAGCTAAGTATCTTGATCTTCTTGGTCCTTCCCATATTTAGCACATGTCACTTGTCAAATCTATTTCAGTACATTACATTCATATTAATACTTAATTTACATACTTTATAATCTCAATAATACGTTCAATTTTCTATATTAATTAGGATTAATCATAATTAATTAATCCAAATTAGGGTAAAATAAGTGTCAAAATTATCTTCTTTATAGTTTACGACTTGAGGGGGGAAAACAAATGGGTAGGTGTTGAAATTATCTTTTTTACATTCTAGGGCTTGAGGGATAAATTATAAATAGGTAGGTTTGGATTACACTTCCTACAAGGAAAAGTAATTTAATAAAATGATTTGCATATCTTTTGGTTTAAGAACACGTCTATCGGTGCTGTGTTGCAATATGATCTTTTAAATAGGGACCCATATCCACAAGCACAAATTTATGAGTTCTTCTCTTATTGAAATTTGTGTGAAAAACTAGGTACATTGTCATTGCTTGGTCTTTCCATTAAGAACCTATATCCGTAACCGTGAATTTTTTAGAGCCATTACCTCTAAACTTTAGATTATGACTTCAGATGTGCTTTATATGGTTTGGTCTTTTGTGTAACTGAAATTCGAAATGTGACTTCAAATGTACTCCATTAGAATAGCAATTTTATTATAATTAATTAAAATAACAGGGCAACTGGACCTGCAGTTATTTCCTCTTAAGTATTTAGTTATGAGTTCTGTTGTCAATGAAATTTGTATTACAACTGTTGTGCTCCATTTGAATGACAATGATCATAGTCATGAATTATGTTGTCACCGTATGAAGCCTTGCCTCGAGAAAATCATTACCCTTCTCAAACTGAAACCAAAACTAAACTCAATTGTAGAACTCAGTTGTAGATATAAGATAGATTTAGGTATCAAACAGATCAACTAAAAAACAAACAAATCAATCCACTTGAATATCTATTTGTGACAGCCGATATCATATGTACAAAGAAAATTTTAATATTTATTAAGTTATTAATAATACGATACTAGAACTATACTACATTAGCATCATTTCTTTTATTGTATTCCAACAAACCTATTTTCACAAGTATATAACCAATAAACTCAAATCATTACACACAATAATCAAAAGAATGGGTATAAAACTTCTCAAACTGATGTACATACATACAATAATAAATCAAAAGAAAACCTTTATAAAAAGACTAATCTTTAATATCTCAAAATTTTCCATCCACAAGATCCCACATCCCTTACAAAATTTTAACTCATTATAATGAGTCAACTTATCCCTACCAAACTTTCTTTTAATCCCGATATGAATAAAATAAAAAATTAACTTACAACTAAAAACTAAAAAATGGCTTTGACTACTTTTCAATATCTACATTTAAATAAAATTTACAAATAAATGAGCAGCAACAACCTTTTACTCTTGGATCTTCTATACACCCACAACTGACGCAACAAAAGTATGCTCAACTTTGAATTGGTTCCTACTTCAAATACCATTTGCCTCGTTGCCATCCTTTTGTAAAGCCAGTATAACATCATTAAATGGCGGACATTATCGAAATGAAATTGTCTAATTCGAAATGAAATTGCCTAATGGGTAACGGTTCATCTATTTTTTTGATACTTCAGCATTACCCATAACATGGCATTTCCTTCTAATATGAAAACTGGTGAGAACAATTCATGACCGAACAAACCCAGTGACCTGATAATCTCCTTTATGAAAAAAATATACAAAAATATCTAAGAAAAACATAGAAGCAGGAATCAATTAAACTTTGATTAATACTGCATTTCACAGTGATTACGTGACAAATCAGTTTAATATGCCAAAACATAATTTAACCTTTTCAATGGACGTAGATACATAAAACACCAATCACAGATTCAATAACATAAAACATTATCTTATAATCAAGGAGCAATTGTATAAATCAAAGCCAATCCCTGCATTACCGAAAATTACTCATGGACCCCAACAGAAAATTTGATTAGACGAGGAACAAACAATTATCCATAACTTTCCTCTCCCAAGGTACAAGAATGCATTTAACAGGCCTAGATTAGTGTGGCACCATACATATTTCTTTTGCATGCTAAATAACACTTCAAAACAATGTAAACATGTCTATCATGATTGAAAATTTGGGTGGAGAAAAATATCACTTGCCTCCAGGAATAGTGGCTTCACACATAGGCAAGATTGGTATCATAATGGGAGCATTAACCACCTATTTGTTCCAAATCTTGCTTCCAGCTAAAAGGTTCAAACAAATTCCACTTCGTTGGCCCAATCAGCAACATTCATGTCCTAAGTTAAAAATTGTGATTTCATGAACAACATCAAGCAGACTCGGTGGGATTACCAATTCCAGATTTACTGTAGCTGATTGCATATACTCTCTCAGTGGAATCTTCAAAGCTCACATTGATTGTAAATATATTGGTTCCAGTCCTTGCATACTCAGCAAAACTGCTACCAAATATGATTGGAACTTTTGGAAGCTCAATATCACTGAGCACAGAGACCAAAAAACCTGTCTGAGATTAATAGTATACTTTATATTATTACAAAATACAATGAGTAGAAAAACACAATTTTAGATGGCATTATTTAAAACATTGTGACATAAAAAAAACATAATTGCTACACTTTAAACTTGGAAAGGCTAAAATGACCTTGAAAAGATGATGTAGGGATTATACTTATCATTGTTAGCATCAAGAAACAAGATTGGCAATCCCATGTGTCTTATTTGTTTGAGACAGACTTGTTGCCAATGAGACAGATTATGTAGGTGCTCTTGATATATTGATGAGCCCTTCTATTATGATGCAAATGGACCACCTGTGTGATATTGCCTGTAACATTTTTGCTGCTTTTATTGTAGTAAAACTAACTATTTTTGGGACTCAAATTGTTGTTGGGCCTCTTAAAGTGATTGTAGGTTTCCAAATTATAAGGGCGTCGACTCTAAAGAAAGATCACTTTAATAGAATGACCCATTAAAAAACCCATAAAAAAGGTCTGTACAAAAAAAAGCATCAGACAGAAAATCCTAACAATAATAGAGCTATCAAACCCTGAAACACAAGATCTTTGAACTTACCACAGGAAGACAGTTTCGGGGTGATATCTATGTGGCATCTTCACTCCCCCTATTGTCAGAGCAGATTTACAAGCAATTTGCAATAATAAATAAAAAGCCTAAATTTAAAGCCCTGACAATAATTAATAATATCACTAAAATAAACACAAAGTAGTGTAGTAGAGGTAAGTAAGTAACCAACCTTGGTTGCCAACTGCTTCTGGGGAGCCTTCTCTCTCATGCAACGTCTTGCAGCCATTGTTAACAGTGATGCCCTTCACACTATTTTTGCTCGTGGATATGTACTGGAAATATGAGATGAGACCCGTCTGTGAAGGACCGACTTGCAGTACCATCAATCAGCTTCGCCATCACGGGCCTCTCATTAAAACCCAGAGGAACGCCTTGATTTTAACAGCCTCGCTACTCTTCTATTGGCTTCTCTACCATGCTACACTTTTGCTAGTTCGTTTTGAATACATAGGTCATGGGTTCGGAAAAAACAGAGGTGAAAACAGAGGAGCTGAGTCGTAGGATTTTGATCAGACTAAAGAGCCTAAAATCCCTTTTAAAACTGTTCCTCACTGTCTACCATCCCCGACACCACCGGTCTACTCATCCTTGGAAACTGATAGGTGTCAACATCATCTACGAAGCAACAGGAATGGCATAAATTTAGATCCGTGGACTAATCTTGGTGATGTTCATCCCAGTAGAGATGCCTCCGGTGTAATTAAAAAAAATGTCTATTTATTTATTGGAGGGACAATTCTACCATAAACCTTATCATTACAATTGCTGTGGGGAGTGAAGTGACTTCATTTCATAGCCGGGTCAAGTTTCGAACAGTTGGAAGAGCTGGTTTAAAACTTGGAGAACTCTACCCTTCTCTCCCACTATTGATATTCCCCGCTCTATATCGTAGCCTGAATTGTCATGATGAAAAACTTCTCGATATGAAAGAGGAGAACAATGTGTGTGGACGCCTATAAGCACCCATGTTCCTCTTCTCAATATCAGACTACAATAACACATGTGAAAGTAAATGGATATTTCACTGCAACCCGGGTCAAGAAAGTTAATGAATTTTCCACTACCCCGAGAAGTAATAAGAAAACATGTTACAGCCACATCCGAATGTGTCGTCGGACACCTTAACCGTCCCCATGTTTCATTGTATCTCCCATGATGATAAATCTCCAGCACTGAGTCGACAGTAAGACCTGGAAAACTGAGAGAATCTAAAGTTGACCACACACCAACTGACAATCCACATACTCTCCTATCGCCTGGCCATTTTGACCACACATTATGGACTGACCTTCCACATACTACCATATCACATGGCCATTTCTGCAAAATGAATTGTAAAACAATTCAGAAAATAGACAGAAAAAATTACATATAAATTTCATAATTTCATAATTCTAACAACTTGGATCACCTCTATCTCTATAGTCTGAATGCAAGGTTGAAGAGCTGATCTGTTATCTGCTATCAGCTCCACTCTCCTCAATCTCCCCATCTGCTCTAAACTTTCTATACCCGGCGCCTTCCAGCAGGTGTGCACTTTCAGCGTCTCCAATGATGTCAAATGCTCCAAACTTTTTATTTTCCCCATTTTTTCGCAATTGTGGAGTACAAATTTTTTCAAGGAAACTAAACCTGCAGAACTCTGCATCTCATCTAACTCTGGACAGCTGTATATAAATAGGGTTTGAAGATTCATGAGCCCACCAATACCCCTTATGCTTTTCAGCATCTTACACTTCCCCACGATGATGGACTTGAGTGATGTTGGCATGGATTCGATCTCTGTTAAATATTCACAATTCTCAATTTGGAAAGATTCAAGGCTTGGACAACTGTCTTCGGAAATTGATATCATGGACAAATGTGTGGCTTCTAAGTGTATACTCCTGAGATTGCACAATGAAGAAGAAGATCCCCTCCCAAATGGCGATTCTCTGATTGGACACTTGACAACACGTACACTTTGAAGATTAGTCATCTGCTCAAATGCTTCTGGAAAACCCATGTTGTTCAGCATTTTACAATCGGACAGTCCATCTCCTTGAGTGATGTTGGCAGGATTTCAATCTCCATTAAATATTCACATCGTTCAACTGTGAATTTTTCAAGGCTTGGACAACAATCTTCAAGAAGTGATATCCTGGATACTGCTGTACACCGTAGTACTATGCTCCGAAGATTGCACAATGAAGAAGAAGAACCCCTCCCAAAAGGCATTTCTCTGATTGGGCAACTGACAACACTTACCCTTTGAAGACTAGTCATCTGCTCAAATGCTTCTGGAAAACCCATGTTATTCAGCATTTTACAATCGGAGAAGTCCATTTCCTTGAGTGACGTTGGCAGGGTTTTAATCTCCGTTATATATTCACATTGTTCAACAATTAAATTTTCAAGGCCTGGACAACAGTCTCCGGGAAGTGATACCCTGGATACTTGTGTGTCCTTTAGATGTATCACCCTGAGCTCCCGCAATGAAAAAGAAGACCCCAAACCCGACCTAAAAGCCAATTCCCTGAGAGGGCAACTCCAAATCCGCAAAGTTTGAAGATTAATCAGTTGTCGAAATTCTTTTGGCAAATATTTCACTCCTGAATCACTTATATTTATATGTTGTAAGAGAGTAAGACGTCCCATAGACTCTGGTAAAGATTTCAGCTTCTCACAACCAGAAATTTTTATATTAGTCAAGCTGGACAAGTTTCCCAAAGAAGTTGGCAAGCTTGTCAACAATGGACTCCCAATTGTAAGCGTTTCCAATTTGCTCAGTTGACCGATGTTAGCTGGTAACCTCCTTAAGCTTGTGGTACCAGACACACCAAGCTCTCTTAGGTTAGCCTGGTTTGTGATATGGCGAGGCAACTCTTGCAATTCCTTACAATATGAAACATCCAAAACCTTAAGCTTTGTGTTTTTTAACAAGTCCTTCGACTTTAAAGAGAGTTTGATACAGTTAGATAAATTGAGGTATTCCAAGTTTACCAGTTGCTTGAAAGAAATTGGAAACATCCTCAAATCCCTGCAATAGCTCAAATTTAAATGCCGTAGTTTTATCAAATCTCCAAAATGGGGAGGCAATGACAATAGCTTACTGCATCCTTCCAAGTCCAAATGCTCCAGCGATTGAAGTAGACAAAACTCTTCTGGCAGGCTCAACAGACTGGATTCCAACATTAAGTGATGAGCAACATGCAATGATATTTTTTTCAAGTGCTTTAAACAGCCTATTGACTTTGGAAAACCTTGGAATTTTTTCCCAGTAGTAATCATTAGCTGTCTCAACTGCAAAGGAGGCTGCTGACAACCAATTTTCAATTCGATTCAGTACAAACTGAAACCGTTTAGAAGGTTAGAAACATACTAACTAAAACATAGCAAAGAACATTACTTACATGCGCATCGTCCTCCCACAATGCTTCCAAGTACGTTTGACAAAGCTCTAAAACTCTTAAATTCTCCAATGAAAGCCATGATGGAATATTTGTGTGTGGAGAATCAAACCATCGAAGCCACACAAGGTCTCTTGATAACTCTGCAAATTCTTGCGTAAAGTCATTTTCTCTAACAACAAGAAGCTGCAACCCTGACGAAAGGCTGGAGCTTCTCATCATCTCCAAGTACTCTTTGACAGGCCAGGAGCAGCCAGAACTCTCGCTGTAAAGGTATTCGTTCCGAGCAGCTATCATTCCCCGAATCAACATTCCTCCCTAAGGGGATAAAGAAAAAAAAATTAACTTCTAAAAACAATTTAATTGGCCCAAAAAAACAAGCTGAAGACAGTCAAACAATGTTTTCCATGGTACAGGAAAATTTCAGTTCACCTGAACATTGATATTCTGCCTCTCAAACCAGAAACGTGACAGTGACCGTGTCTGTGCAATTTCCCTGCCCAGATCCCTTAGATGATCATGCATCTTTATACACTCTTTCTCGTCCAACTCAACAAGACACTTGTCGAGAAGCGTTTCCCAACTACACAGACCACTCCACCCTGATCCATCCCAAACATCAATGGCTAAATTTTTATTTTCGCCATTGAAAAAACAAGCTGTATCCAAAAATATCTCTTGTTCTTCTTCATCCAGGGCATCATAGCTTACTCTTAGCGTCTTCTTAATGTCCTTTGGCAATATTTTCATGATCTTACACAGCTGAGAATTCCAGTATTCCTTGGACCTACTGTAAAGCTGTGCTCCTATAACCTTCAAAGACAAAGGCAATCCTTTGGAAACATTTAAGAATTTTTCAACTAAATCTTCAAAACCTTCCAGTGGGGAAGGCTGTCGGAAAGCATGCCAGCAAAAAAGCCGCTTGGCATGAAAATCGGGCAGCGCTCTCATTTTATAAACTGACGTGATGCCTGACTTTGTAAGTACGCTCTCATCACGTGATGTAACAATGATCAGGCTCCCCCATCCCAGGTTATCCTTGGGTGGCAATAGAACATCTAGTTGGTCTTCGTGATCTACATCATCCAAAACTATGAGAACGCAAAGAGATCTCAAGCGATTCGCCAGAATTCCCTTGCCTTCCTTTGTACTGTCAAATGATTCACTTTTGACACGGAGGTCCTCCAGGAGTTTTTTCTGCTTGGCGTGCAAACCATTTCTGGCTGCAGCAGCATCTCGCACATCACTCAGAAAACTGGACCGATTAATGAATGAGCACTTCCTGTTGTAAATCTCTGTTGCCAGTGTGGTCTTTCCAGAGCCGCCAAAGCCAACGATCCCCACAATCTGCACATGCTGCTCACTGTCACGGCATTTAAGAGTTCTCCCTTCAAAATCTTTTACGATTTCATCCATTGCAACTGGATGTTTAGCTACCTCCAAAGGCACTTTTTTAGTCAATTTGAGAACAGTATTAACTATGATATCCAAGATCCTCCCTTCATCACTAAATATTTAAAAAAAGAAAAAACACACAATGAAACTGGCATCTATGACAGAAAAATATATGTATGGGAATGCCAAATAAAGGATTTGATGAATGGTTAAAACACTTACTCATTATTGCTACTGTTGAGCATGTACCCAGAAACATTTGAGACGCTCTCGAGTGTCCTCTTCCACTCCTCAAGTTTGTTTGGAGGGTATCTACCCTTCTTTTCATGTTCGGAAAACGCCTTAGCATAGATTCCTTTCCCTTGAGCCACCCATCGTAAAACTTCAGGCTCAACGTCATAGAATACCGGAATGATTGGGGTGCCCGTTTTGAGCATAAAGGAAAGCTCCGCCAAACACCAGGCGGATTTAGCATAATTGACTGAAAATATAGCAATATGAAGTCCAGCACTGCGCATCGCCTCTTGAATTTCTGCCGTTATGGAATCACCTAGCTCGAGCTCTTCTACATCCAAAAAAGCCCGCAATCCAACCAGAGAGAGCGTGTGATAAATAGTGCTGGCTAATTTGTGTTTAACATCACATCCACGGTGATTAATAAACACATCACATGGCACCTTCTTAATCAAGGCTCTGGATGATTCACATGCTTGTGGTGTAATTCCATCAAAAGCATTGCCTGTTTCTATCTGTTGTTGCCCAGATGTGGAAGAGGAAGCCATGGTTTTGATCTGTTATGAAGAGAAGGAAAGAAAACAATCGCTAAATTCAAAGAAACAGAGCAATGGGCAGGGGAAGGGGAACAAGTTGTCAGAGTGTTGGAAAGGCTGAAACTTATTGAAAGCAGAGGAAATAAAGTAGAAGAAACCGCGTGGAATAAACGTCTATTGAGTGGCTAAGCTTTATTGACGAAACCGCGTGGATGGCTGAGATTTGTGTACGAAACCGCGTGGAATATAAAAGCACGACAAAGTACTTTGCACTTTTTATATTTCAACAAATTCACACTGTGAAAGGGGCTTTTCTTCTTCTATTTGTAACATTTATTTATATAATTTTTTTTGATAATGAATCCAAATATGTTGATCTAAAAAGTTCGTATATAGTTAATTTTTATAAATCTTATTTTCATTTTAATATATTAGGAAAGAATCATAGATCTTATCTACTGATTTTGTCGTGTAAACAAGGTCAAGGAACCCACTATTTATGAAGTGAAGTGTGATGTCTACTTTAGAATTAACTTGATTGGTACGTTCTCGTGAAAAAGATTCTTACATTACTTTCACCTGTAATAGGGAAACCCGTTTTTTCATTTTTATAAAATATGTTATTAAACTAAATACATTGAAAAATATAATATTCATCTATGATTTAATTATTTAAATTCAATGAAAAATGTTTCTATTTGTTAATATCATATTTAACGAAATCATCATTGTTAGAGGTACAATCACTGAGAGGGGGTGGGATGAGAGCGTGGAGGGGTGAATCAGTGAGCCTAGAAAATCCAACTTCAATTTCAATTCTTTCAAGTTCTTAATCAATTACCATAAGTATTCATGAAGCATACACAACATTCATAACAATGAGCAAGAGAGACAATGCAAGATCAATCACATAACACATGACATATGTGGGAAACCCTCTTGGGGGAGAAAATCCACTGAACCCTGCAATTGGACTACTATTCTATAATAACAAGAACCAATTTAGACTAGCTACAATTGATCAAGGAATTACAATCCCTATTTAGTGAGACTACAATCCCACAAGGTCTTACAACCCTTGTTTCGTTGAACTGCAACAACTAAACTTTTAGCAAGTTTCACCTTGTAATGAGACTGCAACCCCCTTAGATGTTGTGATGCCATAACAACACCTATGAACACATCCACCTATGAACTGATGTCTCCAACACTTGGTGATGGACCTCTGATTATCACTCTTCACCTTCGTTCATACTCAAACATCAAGAGCACTATTATGCCAACAGAATTATGACCTACAAGTCATACAAATAGTCCTCAATCTCTTTTGCTCTTCAACTTGTCCACAAGGCAATCTACCCCTCCTTCGCTCCACAATTCACACATACAAGCCTCTCTCAAATCTCTTCCAAGTCTCTCTCAAAGTCTAGAAACCAATACATTTGGTTTCACCATTTATAGAGTTATCATGATTATCAGCATCTTGATCGGCCATTAGGCATGCTTTAACCGTTAAGGCATATATCATATGAAGTCATAGTTCAAAACAATCATCATAGGTCGGCCATAACATATATGGGTCACCCTTAAGCAACTACACCTTTTAATAAGGCCTTGTAGCTCTTATAGGTCTCATGGAGACATATTCACCCATTTAGCATATCAACGAACAAAAAAAGAATACATAACCACTTTCAAATGCATGGACCCATTCCATAGTATCTATAGGTCCCTCTTAAGTGCCAACAACCAACATAGTACCCTTTTGCTTAAGCACAATTTGCTCAAACAACATTATGTGCACACAGTCACCATGAACAAATACATAGTCAACTTCTAAACCTTTGTTCATGCTACATATGATTGGTTAAAACTTCATAATGCACACAGATCATCCTCATGGAGTCTACAACACTACTCAATAGCCAATTCATTAAGAGATATTGAAATAATATCAAAATGAGCTCAAATACCCTTCTCGAGTTACTTGTAGAACATAGTCAAACACACAATCAACTTTAGAGCTCAATATCTTTGTTCGTACATACTCTCAGATATTCAAATCTATATGTTTATATGCACCTTGGAGTCCTCTACAAGTTATCTTTTTACAAAATGAACAAATTTTGTCTAGATCGAAAGATATGGCCCAAAGACCAGACACTGGACTTTCCTTTGCAAATTCAAATATTCAAATGCAAACGGTCATAATTAATCTTTGAACACTATGCTTACATCTCGTGTCTTCTCAGCGTTAGATCAATCTCGCACCATCAATATATTCTAAACTTTAACACATAGAGTATCAATACCAAATGTTAAACTTTGAACATGTTGACCTCATCTCATGCAATCTTGCAACTTTGACTCATCGTGCATCATCGATCTCTACGGATCAGTCAAGTCTTTACCTTAAAGTGCTCACCGTTCAATCTTTCTCAGAACCCCCATGATCATGACACTTGACATCCTCGTGTGGCTTCTTGACATCTTGGATCAACACGCTCTGTCGATGTTGCTTGAACTTTAACTTGTGCAAAAATGACTATGGGAACCATTGAGATCTGCCTGGAAGGCCAACTTTGCATAGTCATATCTTTTACCTCGTTCACTCACATGTTCTCAAGTTTGGGCCATATGATCTCCTCACATAGGAGAATCCAACCATGTGTCAATCTACTCTTGGAACCCTCACACATCTGAGATATAATGACATTAAAATGCTCAGTCAGATTTTTCTGCCACAGAGCCAACTATGTCAAAAACTTGTCTAGAATAGGAGGCCAACTTTAAACATGCATATCTTTTGTCTCACTTTGACGCTTGACCTGAAAGTTAACAAAAATTAACTAGGTACAAAATAGAACAAACCCATATGATCACCTTCTCCTGAAATATCCATACATGCAAGATATGCCATCATCAAACTGCTTACTTGGCTCTTTCTTGTCTCATGCAAATTTGGTTAAGTATGGGAAAATACTGTCAAACTCCATGGGAGCCCAACTTTTCTTTTGCATATATTTTAACACACTTCGATGCATTTTCTGAAATTTAGCACAAATCAACTAGGGACTAATGTGATCACAACCATATGACCAACTCCCCTTGATTCATCCACACGTGGCAATGGTGATGTCATCCAACTACGTACTCAAATTTTCCGTCACTAGACCCAAAGTGTCTAGATAAAAACTATGGACAACCAAATGAATTCCACTTATGCACACAAGCACTCAAATCATAGAAAACATCTTAAGGACCTCTTGCACATCTTCAAATCACTATACTCATCTTTGAACATCTCTAACCATGCCAAAATTGACGACCAACCAATCATACTTCAAGCATACTAAAACAAGCACATTGCACACTTCGCCATTATTGTTTAGACAATCAAAGCACTACATCCACTCACCAAAACACATCCATGACATCATTGACAATGCTCCAACAATCATCTTCAAAAAATAAGCATGCTTCATTTATGATGGGTAAATTTGAGTGTCAGTTTTTAAACTATAAAATTTTGGGAAGGTGGTGATCAAATATGTTCAACCTTATTAGTATCTTACAAACACAAAAAAAATTATTTGGTGAACAAATATATTGCAAAATCTATGTTATATTTGTTTATTTGTATAGTTTTGATCTGATCACAAGCACATTGCATAATATGGAGAAGGGACCTAATTGGATTTGTGAACATTTGATTGACATTCTAAGTAAAGATTTTTTAAGTCGTAACAAGATTAAATTCTTCATGAACTCATAGTAATTACATTGTAAGATATGAATCCCACCTTCACCCATCATGTATTCACACTTTGAGCTAGTGGCTTTTATACCTTATTTTATTGTAGTTATACAATTTATACCTATGCTTTGACTAAGTTTTATTTAACAAAACCAATGACGTAGGAAATTATTTGGTAGCACACAAATATGTCTACTTCTAATTAATCTTTGTAAAATTTATAAATTATAATAATGATTCTTAATTAAACAAAAAATTGAATGTAGAGGAGGATAAAGGGCTCTTATTTTTTTTAGGCAGTCTTCCCAAGGTTTTTTAGTCATTGTTTAACCTATTGTCAAATTTTGTATATGTTTATGATCATTTGTCACATGTTAACCATGTCATCCCAAAATAGAGATTTGTCACTATTAATGAAAATGTGTTTTATATATTCTATGATTTACTCTCTACTAAATTGTAGAGCCATATTGGAGCCTTCTATCACCCCAAACTAGTCTAGGGGTTTGGGGAGGGTAGCCCTTGATAGGGTTTGGGGCAAAGCCCTAAATTTTTTTGGAACCATATAAGCATGTATTTGGATGGTTTTAGCCTATGGTTTTATCACCCATTGTATTGTAATACTTCTTTCACAGTTACCTATTGGTGTGCCTATATATACTTTCACATAAAATAGGGAAAAAATAGAACTTGAAATTAAATTATTGTATTATAAACAGTCGAGATGATAAAATAAAAGAGTTATATTGGTTTTTATCTGAAAGGGGTTTCTCAAGTGAAATTGTATGTACCATGTAATATTGTGTATATGTCATTTTTATTATTCTGTTAGCTTAAGGATTTTATTTATAGTGCTTCTCTCATTTTAATTTATCGGGTCTATTATTCTCTTCATTTGGTATCAAAGCTAGGTCTTAGCTTTGTGTGAAGAGTTAGGGTCTATTTAACCTATAATAAACTATTGTTTGAGTGGGAGCTCTGCGTGAGATTTTTTTTTAGTAAAGAAGAATGACATAAAACACAAGGATAGAGATTGAAAAAATAAATTATCAATATATTGAGTTTTGGAATCTCAAGATGGAAGATCTTCTTGTGGATGAAGATTAATGGGTTGTTATAGCAAGGATGCAACCTGCAGGTATAAAGGTATAAGATTGGAAAAAGATTGATAAGAAGGGAAAGAGTTCAACTAGATTGTGTATTTCATATTTAGTTTTTTTAAATGTCTCAATGGAGAAAACTTATGTAGATTTATGGGAGAAGTTGGGGACTTTGTATCAGACAAAGTCTCTAGTAAAAAAATGATTTGTTTGAGAGAAGTTGTATTCATTAGGAATAAATGATGGTGAATCTATAGATAAACATATGAATGCTTTCAATATTGTATTAAATCAATTACTTTCTGTTGAAATTAAAATTGATTAAGAATAAAAGTGTATTGCTTTGATTTGTTCTCTGCCCAATTCATGGGATAATTTAGTCAAAGCAATCACTACTACTACATCAACATTAAAAACTAAGGGCATAATGGAATCCTTATTATCAAAAGAAATGAGGTAAAAATATGTTGAAGATTATCAAACAAAAGATGCCTTGTTTGTAAGAGATTGTTACCAAGAAAGAACTAAAATAAATTCAAGATAGTCTCATTCTAGAGGTTAATTCAAGACTGTAGAAAAAGATAAGAGAAAATACTAGAACTGTGGTAAAATGTGGAATTAAAAAAAAATGTAAATCTAAAAAGGTTAAAAAGGGTAAACCATCTAACAATTCCCCATCTTCAAAAATAAATCCCTCTAGTGAAAATTTGAGATATTTATTCTTGGTAACTTCAAGCTTACATGCATATGATGGAGTATAGTTGATTGAATTGGGTGCCTCTTTTCCTATGACCCCTCATAGGGAGTGGTTTTTTTAATATGAAAAGATCAACATGAAGTTATGTCTTATTAGGAGATAAATCAACCCATAAAATCATAGGTCGAGGAAGATTCAAGCTGAGGTTTAAATGGAAGGGTTAAAACCCTTCTTGGTGTTATGCAGATTTCAAGTTTGACTACAAACCTAATATTTTTAATTAAGATGAATGATGTAGGTGTGCAAGTAGTATTTAATAAATATGGTTTCAAGATGGTTTGTGGAGAAATCATATCAACAATAGGATCGTGTATACGAATGGTTTAAAATCTTGAGAAAAGCATTGTAAGTGATGAATGTAATAGCTTTGTGGTTCATGAGGTGAAAATTATTTTTGATCGGGGTCCTACATTTTCTATAGAGAATAAAAGTTGTGGAATAAGAGGATGGGACACATAGGAGATAAATGACTTTGAACATTAAAATCTAAAGGTATGGCTTGACAAATTTTTGGTTGCCCATTAGACTTTGATTTTTGTGAGCATTTTATGTTCGGTAAGCAAACTCAAGTGATGTTTCTAAGTAGTGCTACATGATCATAAATGATTTTGCATTTAGCGCATAGTGGTGTGTTTTTGTTTAACTCTAAATTGATATATAGTGGATAATTTTATGAGAGGATCCTTCTTAAACAAGTTAGCAAAAAAATGCAAATACATGAAATAAACTATGAAATTAGCAATACATTATCTCAAATAAGTTGAATTGAATTTTAATGGTTAAATTATAGAATCATTGGCCTCTTCAAGAGGGAAAATTCCTTTGAGAAAGCTCAATACAATAAATTTGTTGATACCTTCCTTGGCCTCAGTGCTTACTTATATACTAAGTCTAATATAAGCAACTACTACTTCCCATGAATGTGGAATAAAACAAAATGCTCACAAGATGACTTACAAAGCATATGCATCCATATAAAATATTACACTAACAAAATAAAGAGAAGGGGTAGCATGGGTTCCTAACATCTCCTCCCTCTTAGAAAAAGCTTTGTTCTCAAAGCTTTAGATGTGAAAATTGGTGTTGAATATGAAATAGTGGTTCCCATATTGCATCCTCTAGTTGCATTATGTACCACTGAATTAAAATCTCTATGATGAATTGGGAGCAAATTTGGCATGTGCGCCTGTCCAAGATCATCTCTAACTCAAGAAAGATGGACCCTTCATTATCAAGTTCTGGTAAAATAGTCTACCCTCTGATGTTTGTGCTAAGAACTTTCTTTAGACAAGAGACATTAAATACTAGGTGAACTCGAGAAGAATGTGGTAGCTCCAACTTATAAGCAACCAACCCAATCTTCTGGAGAACCTTATAGGGCCCATATAGCTTGGGATCCAGCTTATGACACCCTTTTATTTTTATAGAGGATTGCTTGTATGGTTGTAGGCAAAGAAAAACCATATCACCTACTTGAAAAGTGCACTTTAAACGGTGCTGATCAACCTATTATTTCATTCAATTTTGTGCCATATAAAGATTGTCCCATAGGGTGTTGAGGATCTAATCTTGGGTGTAGAGAATTATGTTAGCTGCTTGAATTAATGAACTACTAGGGGTGTACGGTAGGAACACTGGTGGTGTTTGACCATTGACTGCTTCATATGGAGTCATTTTCTTTGAAGTGTGGTAGGAGGTATTGTACCAACATTCGATGAGGGGGAGCCACTTGGCCCACTGATGTTGTTGTTCTAAGGTAAAGCAATGAAGGAAAGTTTCTAAGCATTTGTTGACAATTTTAGTTTGCCTATCTATTTTGGGATGATACCCAAAACTCATCTTTCATTGGGTACCGATGTGGTGAAATAGTTTTATCAAAAAATGACTAGTGAAAGTTACATCATGATCTGCGATGAAGAAATTCCATGAAGATGGAAAATCTGGTCCAAGAAAATTTGTGCAACTATGGAGGCAGTAGAAGGATGGATGAGGGCACAAAAATGACTATATTTGGAGTGGATCAACCACAACCAAGATCACTATTTTACCTCCAGATTTAGGGAGCCCCTTAATGAAATCCATAGAAATATCAATCTAAATCTTGGTAGGGATGGGCAAGGGTTCAAGCAACCCAAGGATGAGTGTTGTTTCACCCTTGTTACATTGACAGGTATCACATTCATCCACCATCTATTGAATTTGTTTTTTCATTCCCTTCCAAAATAAGTTACATCATGCCCACTCATAAGTTTTGAGGAACCCTGGGTGCCATGTTGATGGAGAAGCATGGAGTTCATAGAATATAGCTTGCTGAAGATCTATGCTTTGGAGAAGCACCAGATGACCCTTATATTTCAAAGAAACACCATCTCAAGAATAATGTGGTATAACAAAAGGGTTAGTGGCTAACTGTTGAATGATTTGAGATAATGAGGACTCATTAACATACCCCTGTTATATAGTGTCTAGCCAATTTAGAAGAAGCATGAAAATAACTGAAAGAGAGGCTTGGTCTACAAATGTGTGAGATAGAGCATCAACCACAATATTATCCTCACCCTTCTTGTAAGTGATTTCATAGTTATAACCCATGAGTTTATTGACCCATTTCTATTGTGATGGTGTAGAGACCCATTGTTTTAGGAAATATTTCAGACTGGTGATCATTTTTGATGCAAAAATGATTCCTCAGTAAATATGGCCGCCACTTTTGTACTGCATGTAAAATAGCCATCATTTCCTTCTCATAAGTAGAGAGTACTAAATTATTACCAAAAATGGCTTTGATGGTGAATGCAATGGGGCATCCTTCTTGGAGGAGAACAACACCAAGTCTATTGCCACAAGCATCACTCTCAATAGTGAAGGTCTTGGCAAAATCTGGCATAGCTAAAATAAGTGTAGTACACATAGCTTGTTTCAATTTTTCAGATGCACACTCAATAGCTTTTGTCCATGTAAAAGTATCTTTTTTAAACATAGTTATTAGTGAAGATGTAATCTTCTTGTAATCCTTGACAAACTTATGATAGTTTCTAGTTAGCCCCATAAAACCATGGAGGCTCTTGAGTATCTGATGATGAGGCCAATTTGTCATGGCAACTAATTTTTTAAGATCCATCTAAACCACTTAGACTAAAATAATATTCCCAAGATACTCCACTTCGTCCTAGTCAAAATCACATTTGGACTATTTTGCATAAAGATGATGGTCAGAGAGAAGTTGTAGTGTGAGCTCCAAATGTTGGAGATGCTTAGACCATGTTTTACTATAGATAAGGATATCATCGAAGAAGACCAGAATGAATTTCCATAGGTAGGGCCAAAATATTTTATTCATCATTGCCTGGAATATTGAAAGAGCATTAGTGAGGCCAAAGGGCGTGACCAAATACTCATAGTGGCCATCATGCACACAAAAAGATATCTTAGGGATATCATCCTCTTGAAGTCAGATCTGGTGATATCTAGAGTAGAGATCCAACTTGGAAAAAAATGAGAGCAATAAAGCTCATCAACATTAGGGATCAAGAACTTATCCTTGATTATGATGTGATTGAGTATGCGTAAGTCATTTCAAAGGCACCATCACCCATCTTTTTTTTAACAAGGAGAATTGGGGAAGAATATGCATTGGTATTGGGGAAAATAATGCCTTGCTTTAGTAAGTCTCAAATGAGCATCTCGATCTTAGTCTTTTACTAAAATTAGTAATGATAGAGATGGATGTTGGGAGGAATGCTTTTAGGAAGGAGATAAATATGGTGGTCCTCTAGCCATGAAGGTGGCAATCCCATAGGTTTGGAAAAGACACCTACATACTTATGCAGAACAATTTATAGATCAGGAGTAGTGGAGGTCATTGATGGTTGAATTTGAATGGACTGGAGCTAGGAAATGATGTTGTGTGAATTCTTCTTAAGAAGCTTTTCCATGTGATGTGAACTTATGATGCTGAGAGAACCCAGTTTTAATCCTTTTAATGTGTGTTTTTGCCCATTGTCTAAAAATTACATCCAAAGTTTAGTAAAATCCCAAAAGATGGGTCCAAGTGTGCATAACCATTGGGCTCCAAAAATAACATCACATCCATCTAAGGGCAATGCAAACATGTCAAAATACAATTTATAATCTCCAATAGAGATACACACATTGTGACACTTCCCTTTGTAAGGTAATGTGCCCCCATTAGCAATCATGACTTCAAGGTTGGAGCAAGGATAGATAAAAAAATTAGCCTATTTGGCAATCTGAGGGTCAATGAAATTATGAGTGATACCAGAATCAATGATTATTTTGAGAGATAATTTATTGAAGTAACCCTTGATTTGCATGGTTTATAGGGTGGTGACTCCTACTAAGGCATGGAGAGAGATATCTAGTTGGTCTTTCTGAGAAGCAGGTTCCACAATTGGTTGAGCTTCTTTCAGATCATCTATTATATCCTTAATATCTTTCCAATATTTAGTTTTGGGTGGAGAGTACACATCCAATAGGTATAGATTTTACTCAACACATTGATGTCCTTAACTGAATTTATCATCAAAATTATAACATAGTCTTTTTTCTCTATGGGCTTGCATCTTTGCTTCAGTCAAATGCCTGATAGGAGTGGTTTTAGGGGTTGGCATTGTTTGAGATCATTATGGAGCTATATTTTTGAAAGGAGCAAAATTGAATTTGAATCATTGCTAAGCTATAATCTTGTCCTCTACCAACTTAGCCAACCCTAAGGCTTCCATCATTTTGTTGGGCTGGAACATTTTGACCTCAGATCAAATTGCATCCTTCAATCCACTAAAAAAATCAAATCCTAAATAACTTATCACACAATCCCTCTATGTGATTGGCTAGATTTTCAAATTTTATTTGATATTATCTCACAGTTCATATTTGGTGAAGTTTAGTGAGTGCTCTATTGAAGTCATCAAAAGCACTAGGGCCAAACCATTGCAAAATGAGGGTGCAAAAATCAGTCCATATGGGCTCATCATGAGCCTTGGTATACCAATGATATCATTGAAGGGCTCCATGTTTTAAGTGAAAAGATGCAAATGGGACCTTGTTGGCATCAAAAGTATTATGTAGACTAAAATATTGTTCTTCTTGATAGATCCATCTAGTTGGATTTGTACCATTGAATCGAGAGAAATTAAGCTTTGGCCCACAAAAACTATTGGAAGTAAAAAACCTAGTGTTTTAAGAGGACTCTAGATGTTGTTTGTTGTTCATGGTGGTATGTTGAATACTGAGGTCAACAATTTTTTCATCAAGATTTTGATGTGGGTCTTGAGGGCAGCAATTTCATCCTCCATATTTTTTGCTCATATTTGGGTTACTACCATGACCATAATGAGAATTTTTTTTGACAATGGGTAGGAAAACTAGATTTAAGACACATTTAGTAAATGAAAATTTTAATTTGGGTGAAATCGGTAGGGGTAAAATTACTTTTACTAATTTTTTTAGTGGGAGTATGATTGACGAAGGTGAGGGCAATTTCAAGAGTGAAAATGAAAAAAATGGAAAATTTATCAAAGAGGGAAAAATGAGTAAAAAATGGATATGAACACTATGGAAATTTTTTGAGGCAAATGGACAAAAATAGAAGTTATGGCAAAACCCCAAAAAAGGGAAAATTGCAATTTAGGAGAATTAGGAGTGGAATTTGGTTTATGTTTTCTATTAAATGTCTAACCGCATGTCCTTTGAGAGTGTTGATACTCTGTTGATAGTTTTTTGTGAATATTTTTTGGTTTCTAGTTTATGTCAATTATCTGAATGCAAGTCCTTTAAGAGTATTTTGATGCTCTATTGAATGATGTTTTGAGAGTTTGTTGGGAATATTCTAAAATTGATAGAATGGGCCCCAAGTTTCAATGGTTGACTAAGGGTTTATAGATATCTCTCTAGCCACCAATGTCATCTAAGAGAGTATCGATCTTCATAAAATTTTTGGCCATAGGTTTAATTCTAAGCGACAGCTCTTGGTTTTTCTCACAGGTGGGAACACTCAATCAGGAAGGGGCCATTACCCATTTTGCTAGCAGGTCCTCTCAATGTGCCAATTAATTTGGGGTTCTTATGGTACTCTCACAATGAGTTTTAGGGCTTTCACCCAAGCACTTCCCATAATTATGTAGACAGGTTGTTTTTACCCTTATCTAAAATAGATTATTGTGATGTAGAATAGAGTTAAACAATAGAATAGAGTTAAGAATTTCCAAGAAAAATACTGTAAAATAATTATGTACCAGAACAAAGCTTAGACTTTCTATTAAAAAAATTTGGCCCTGGAAAGTGCTCTGATACCAGATGAGAGGATCCTTCCCAAACAAATTAGAAAAAGATTGTAAATACATGAAATAAACTATGAAATTAGTAATACATTAACTTAAATAAGCTAAATTGAATTACAATGGTTGAATTATAGAATCGATGGCCTCTTCGAGGGGGCAACCTCTTTTAAGCAAGCTCAATACAATAAATTCATGGATGCCTTCCTTGGCCTCAACACTTACTTATATACTAAGTCTAATATAAGCAACTACTATTTCTCATGAATTTGGGATAAAACAAAATGCTCATGGGATGACTTATAAAGCATATGTGTCTATAGCAACTATTACACTAACAAAATAAAGAGAAGGGGTAACATGAGTTCCTAACAGTTTAAGAATATATAAAAGCTTAAGCACAAGGGTGATAAACAAATCTATAACATGTCAATTTATTTACAAACTTAGATGAATATTTTGAATTAAATATTGAGATATGCTAAAACTAGTAAAGTATAACTATTAATTGTTATCTCAATAAATTAGAAACAAGATTACTTACTCAATTTATTGTGCATGTGTAGATTTGAATATGGGTAGACTAGAAATGGACTAGATTAAGATCCTGGATCAATCATCAAATTTTAAAATTTATCTCTTTGTGGCCTCGAACACTTATGTTAGAATTAGACAGTTGCATTGATGCATATGTCTAGCTTTGTTGCATATGTCTTGTGCAAAATATTGACTATATATGGATGTGATCAACTAGAGCCTTCTAGTTTTTCTATCACCTTTCTTCTAATCTCTTCAAATATCATGCATAGGCTTTCACTTTTTGTCAAATGATCAAATCCTAAATCTTTACCCTTGGAGTGACTATTGTAAAAATGGGTAAGTTGGCTCACAATGTCGAGCTAAACCCAAGGTCCCCTTTGTTAATGGGTGCTTCATAGCCAATAATCCAAAGAGGGCCTTAGAATAATGTAGTTCTGTTGTATGTGCACAAAGGTGCAATGTGTGATAAGTAAATGCATGTAATAACCTAGCTTATAACTTGGAAAATATGGCTCATGGGCTGGTCTTTCAGTACTTCAAACTTGTAATATGACTAATTCTATGATTGATATGGAAATGGAGATGAATAGGGTAGAATTTCTCACTTTGATGCTTTATAGAATGCTTCTTGGTATATTTCTTTGTGAGTTGTAAGTGATTTCTCAGTGATGAATGAATGATGGTTGATATTATATACATATCATTCCCTATAGGAAATATATTGCATTAAAGCACTTATGCCAAACATTGGGACACATTTCATTTGAAAATTAGATGAAATTTAAGCACTAGACACTTGGTAGAAGAAAGATGGACACCTGTGTCAACGTAGGCATCTTAGGCTATCAAAGGTGTCCAAGGAGCTAGAAAATAGGTACAAATCTAAAACTAGTAGTAAAGGATGAACATCAGGTTTTAAGTATTTTTCACAATATATAATGCATGGGTCATCAAAATAAAAATGGTCACACTAAGAGATAATAAATTAGACACAAAGAGACAATGAATGACAACCTTTAGGTAGTGGTAAGGTCTTGAACTAAAATGTACAACCATGATAACTATTTGTGAAGTGTACAAGACTAGGATGCTATAAATATTATATTATATTTTCTACAGTTTGGACCTGTGAAGTTTATATTGCTATATAAATATCAATATTAAGTTTCATTTATAGATGACTACTCAAGAAAAACTTGGGTTTATTGTATCAAGGCTAAATCTGAGGTTTTTAGTAAGTTTAAAGAGTGTAAGGCTCTTGCTAAAATCATAAAGAGAAGAAGATTAAGATCTTGAGAAGTGACATTGGTGTAAAATACTACTCAAATGATTTCAATTAGTTCTATAAGGATTGTGGAATAGAAAGGAAAAACACAACTCCATATATACACCACAAAATAATATAGTTGTAGAAATACTGAATAGGAATTTGATTGATAAGATGAGAGATATGTTCATTGCTGTAGGATTGGAAATAAAGTTTTGTGTAGAAGTAGTCAAAATGATTTCTATTTGATAAATATGTTTCCCTCATCATACTTAGTCGATAAATATCCATGGGAACCATGGAATGGTAAGAAACCTCTCTCAAATAGCTTAGATTTTTTGGTTATGATGCTCATATGTGAATTCCAAAGGAAAAATGACTAGTTTGAAAAATAAATCAATAAAGTTTATCTTTATTGGATATGGTACTAGTGTGAAGGGATTAAAGCTATGGAACCTTGAAACAAAGAAGATTTATTACAGTCATAATGTTATCTTAAAAGAGGTAAAAGGGTTCCAAAACAAGAAGGATAACTAAAGAATGAAATTGAATAGATTTAGTTTGAAGAAGAAGAGGGATAAGAAGTGTCTAATTTAAAAATAATTGCATAAGATGAATTAGAGTAGGAGTTGCAAGAGGAATATTTAGATGAAGCTAAGGATGAATAACTAGAAGATGCAAAACTAAAAACTGCAATCTTGAGAAGATTAGATATGGTGAGAAGGACACTTGATATGTATAGTCCTCCTTATTTAGGATATGCATTTATTTTATTAATTGTGTCTATTATTGATGAATACCCCAAGACTTTAAATAAGTATTTCACTTAAAAATAAATTATCTTGGAAGGGAGGAAGAAATGGAGTCCTTTAAGATGAAATCAAACATGGGACTTTGTAAAATTACTTATTGGAAGAAAACATGTTGGCTGAAAATGGGTAATTAAGAATATGCACAATGTAGATGGAAGAATGGAGAAGTATAAATCTCAATAACAACAGAGGGTTTATCTCAAATAGTGGGAATTGATTATGGTGAGATTTTTTCCTATTGTTAAATTATGTTAAATTATATTTATTCTAGATATTTTTGTTGCTTATGATATGAAAATAGAATAGATTGATGTAAATACTATTTTTATACATGTTATTTATTAGTAATAATGATAAAATTTTAAGCTAAATTAAGTCTCAATTATCATCTCAATTTGATAAGAAAGATCTTGGTGCCAAAAAATATATTTTGAACATGGAAATTAAAAGGGGCTTGGGTAAACAAGAAAGTGTGGTTAAATAAAAATAAGTACATTGAGACGAAATTATAAATGTTTAAGATGAAGGAGAGTAAGCCTATTAGTACTCCCTTTCTTGATGGTCAAAAGTTATCTCTTGAACTATATCCTAAAATAGAAGAAGAAATTAAGGGCATGTCTCTAGTCCCATATTCTAGTGATGTTGGTAGTTCGATGTATGCAATGATATGTTACAGATAAGACATTTCTCATACAATGGGAGTAGTGAGCATATTTATGTCAATCTAGAAAATGAAAATTGGACTGCTGTGAAAAGGATATTTAGGTATTTTCATGGGATGTTAGAATATGTAATCTATTATCAAGGTAATCCTTGTGAAAGCAAAACATTGAATCTGCATGGTTTTTTGGATTCAGACTGGGCTAAATATCTTGATTACTGAAGATATACTAGTGGGTATGTGTTCAACTTATTTTGTGGAGATTTAATATAGATGAGAAAATGGTAGGATAGTGTTGCGATATACACCATAGAGGCTAAGTACATGGCAAATACTTAAGCAAGAAAGGAATTGGTTTGGTTTCAAAAGTTAATTTTCACTATTGGGTTTGTTCAAGAGGTTGTAAGGATATATTATGATTCTCAAAGTGTAATCTATCTATAATAAACCTTGAATAACACTCTAGAATGAAACATATTGATGTGCAATAACATTTTCTAAGGGAAATGATGGAGGATAAGAAGATATTATTAGAGAATGTGGACACATTTGAGAATGTTGTTGATTCACTAATGAAGGTTGTGAGTACCAAGAATTAGTTTTGGTGTAAAACATTGATGGGCATAACTGCCCTTAATTATTAAAGGTATGGCTGTGTGGCCCCTTATGGAAAGTATTAAAAAAGTGTGAGATTTTGGGAAATGTGTTGTATATTTTCCATGGTTTAAACTCTATTAGACTATAGAACTAGCCATATTGACATGTATTTGGGTGGTTTTAGCTCATGTTTTATATAACACATGGTTTTGTAACCTATGGTATTATAATGCCATTTTGATGGTTACCTAATGATGTGCCTATATATTCTCATACATCCATAAGGGGGAAGTAGAAATTAAAAGTACATTTTTATATTGAAAATGGTTGAGTTAATATAACAAAGGAGTTATTGTGTTGGTTTTTTTACTAGAAATATTTTCCCTAGGTGAAATCATGTGTGCTATGTAATCTTGTGTGTATGTCATTTTTAATAATTTTTTAGATTAAGGATTATGTTAGTATTGATTCTCTCATTTTAGTTTATCTTATCTATTATTCTTGTCATATATTAACCATGTCTCCTTAAAATATGTATTTTTCACTATCCCATTGTTAGGACCATATAGACGGTCCTCCTAATTATGGAGAGAACTAGTATACTTACAAAAAAATATCAAATCACTTTTCCTTCACTCACTTTATTTCCCATTTCTCCTTAGACATGTGTTGTGACACATATCCTCTTGAACTGAGTTGAATTGTGCAATCTAAATTGGGCAAGTATTGGTTTCAGGGCTCTACATATTATTATTAGTCACTTGCATTAACTTAATAACACTTCTAATTTTTCAGACCCCACAAATTGAAAAAATAATTGCTAATAGAATGTGACATGCATGTATCTAATGTGTTCTCTATTTGATAAAGATTTTATTGATGATTAAATGAAATACTTGCATGTCTATTTGTAGATAACTAAATTAAAAGTTATGTCATATTGGTGTGCATGTCTAATGGCTATAGGAGAAAAAGGTAGGCTGAGCAGACAAACCAAAGCATGGGAGAGACCTATTTTATCTAAAAATGGATTAATAATTAAATTAATCTTAATTAGGATAATTTTTTAAGAATATTCATTGTGCTATAAATAACCCTTTTGACAAGTATCTTGAAAGCAGAACAACTAAAATCAACAAAATGAAATGATTTCAAGCAAGGCTACTTTTGAAAACAAATGATCAACTTAGTTGTTTATGTTCATCTATTGATTATGCTTAACTGTTTCAAAAACATGAACACAAAAATAAACCCATAAATTATACATAAGTTATAACACTCACTAAATAAGGATAGGAATGCCAAAAAAGGACATGAATGCTCACCACTATTATCCCATTGATTGATCTTGAATTTTGCAAAAAAATGGGAAAAATCCTATCAAAGTCAAGTGCAATATGTTGATTTGAGTATGTATGCAAATTTATGGCTACCATAAGTGTGTGGAAGCCCTAAGAATGACTTATTTAATGTTGAAACCCTAATAGGGCATGCAATTCTTGAAAGTCCTATAAATATATAAAAAGGGAGTCAAATTGGACTAAGTTGACCCTAATCACCCCCATGAATACTAAACATTACCTACATATATACTACTAAAAGGAGGGAATCAAACCCTTGTAGTACTCCCAATTAGAGTGCTTTGTGCATTTGTGCTCCTTTGACTACATGTGTGCATATAGAACCATCTTGATTAATTGATCATGTTTTGATTACAACTAGATAAAATAGGGTTTATACTTCCCTAAGAACTAGTTTTGATGATTAAAATAAAAATTGGAATAAATAGGGAACTTTTGCTCAGTGTGCACTTGTGAAAATAAGCCTATGTGTTAAAATTTACAAGTTGAAGGATAAGTGACATGATTGTTCCTTTATATGAATCCAAACAAGGAAACCATGCACTAGGAAGCCTAAAAAAATGGAAGACAAGATAAGGGAAGGGTTAATATTAAAAAGTAACCTTTTGAGGGTTTTGGACAAGAACACCTCATAGGGACAAGAAAGCTCACCGCTATTGTCCTTATTGGACATTGAGGTCCTTTAGGGAAGAGTGCCAATGTTTGGTTTTGGGTTCATCCTAACAGATGCATAATAGTATTTTTAACAATTAGAAAATTTCTCTAATTGATAGATGCTAGTTTAAATAAAGCTAGGTCTTCAAGTCATTGCTTAAGATAAGGCGTGGTAGAAAAATAGTTTAAATTAAGTGCACAAGTTAATCAAAATGGAAGAGGGGTAAAAACTAACATAATCAAATATTTATGACTATATTTATATTACTACAAGATTAAAACACATATTCCATTACCGTATAGATGGCCATGACAATGGCACGAGACCTAATAAGCACAATATAGTAGATAGGTTTGTAATAGAATGCATGAAATAAATTTGTGATACTTCAAAATTCATATTATAATAGTTTTATAATACCAAGTTTAGAGTAAACACCCAAACCTATATACTAACAATTGTTCCTCAAGGTACAAAGGTGCATCGATAGGGAAGCTGGAAATGATTTTACAAATAAAAGAGTCATCAAGAATGAATGTGTGGAGTTGATGTGTTATGTTTGTGTTGAAATTATGGAGGAGGTTTTAAGGGAATGATTTATATTATAAATGTTCAACACATAGGATGATGATAGACATAAAGGGAAACACAAAATATTATTTTAATAAGAAAGTTAATTTGAGGGATTGGTAAGAATTTGTAGGTGATTATTTTTTACTAAATCATATATCAATGAGAAACATCAAAGAAATGTGGGGAAAGAGATTTCAATACTTAGACATTGAATGACTTGGACAATGTGTTAAGCCTTAGACATGTAAAAATGACATTGTTTTTGATAGATGTGAAAGCTTCTAAAAATATATTTATTAGGAACGTATCAATATATTTTTATGGCCTTATCAAAATAGTTGAATGTTTAGCTTATTAGTATTGTTAATTTTGAAAAAATGTATAAATTTCTAACAAATAGAAATTAAATAAAATTGTGTTAAAAATGATATCAATCTAGTTTCCTATTTTTGGGATAAGTTAACATATATATATATGTCAAATCAAGCATTAAATGTGTCAAGTGATAGGAACAAAAATAAATAATAAATTTTAAAATTTTCAACTTTTCAAATTGAAACATGTAGTTGGCTACGCCATAAATGTTAAAATACTACATGCCAATAATTTCCATATTGGTTCAACATGTATATGATACTTTTCTTTTTTTGGTCTCTATTAGAAAAGTGATTTTACCTTGTTATATAAATGGTAGTGGAGTGTGAGTGATACACATCGATCCACAACTATATAATAAAATTCTTTCCTCTTATCCTTATACTCTTTTAAACTAAGACATTGAGTTGTCTATGTTACCTAAAAGGATTGTTTTAGCATTTTTTTGAAATCCAAAAAATGGTTGTTAACACTACATTAAGATTATTTAAATCTCATTTCTTATTATGATGTTTTAGACATGTTCGTGTTTGAAAACAAAATGAGACAATATTATAAACAAATAACTACCAAACTTGTTTAACTTTGTCATGTTTTAAATTGGTAGAAGTAATACAATTTTACATGGTAATATTGAATAAATTTAAATATACATACTTTATGTTTAATATCATATAAAAATGCTTTACATAACAAAATAATATTATAATACATCTAAAAGATCTTCCCTAGGATGCTATTTATTGGGATTTTTTTAGTTGCACCCTATTACGAACTCTCCTTTCCAATGAAAAATATTTGAATATCCCCCACTTCTCTCACATGTAATGACCTTCAAATAAATAATATCACTATCTCTATAATAATAAGAGGAAATGTTCATTAATTTATATTTTTACATAACAATTAAGAGAATAAGAAACTTAAAAAATGTTGTATATAAATAAGTGGTATACAATATTTTGAGGATTTTGAAATTAGTCTTAATATCGAGGATTATGAAATTGGTCTCAATATCAAGGAATATGAAATTGGTCCCAATATCTAACTTTAAAAAACCTATGAGCATATTGTAATTCTTTCAAAGAGAAATATGTTGTCTTTGTGATCTATATGATAAACCTCTTCATATTAATTATTGTACAAAACTACACATGTGGTGCATTTGAAATTCCTTGTGCATGAACTTTTTGGTATGACCCTTTTTCCATTTTTTGTGTCGATCTTCTACCCTACACAAAATAATGAAAAATATGATCTTTAGAATAAAGTATGGACACCTATTTATTAAATATTGTAGTTTCAAGTCCCCCAACCAAAAAACAACTACACCAAAAAAATATCCTTCTTTTTTCATATTTTTACATATATAAATCATATGCTACATATAATTTTACACATAAAAAGCATGACCTTTTGGTTAATATGCAAACCCAAAATTCACAAAACCCTAAAAACATTTCAGTACTCAACAAACTTAAGAATGAGAAAGGAAACCACAAGGTTAAAAATGGAATGATTTTGTTGTTCAAGATGATATAAATAATTATTAAAGCTAGTAATAATATTAGTGCCACTCAAAGGGAATATACCATTACTCATGACATATGTACTAATTGTGTTAATGCTAAAAAAAAAAAGGAAAAAAATCATAATAAATATCACAAAGTCTATAAAACATAATTATCATTTTTTTAATGTATTTTTTCAAAAAAATATCCAAAAACTTATAAGATTAGAATAACTTAAGTTCAAATCCAACTATATAATAGTAAAAAACTAATTTCAACATATAACAATATACTATATATATCAAATAGAGACAACCTTTCATATGTAGACATCTAATTTTGGTATAAGTCATGTAGTCACAATCATCTCTCATTATTTCTTAAATTTAGATATTTTATTTATATTTATTTCTTATTAGTTTAATTTTTCTTCAGATTGGACCTTTCTTAGTCTTACATCTTTTGTATTTTCTCATGAACACTTTCATACCTAAAATTTTCTACCTCAGGATCTAACTATTAGTGTGCAGTTCATTTTGATCTTTATTTCTAAGATTTATTTTGCCTTCATAATTTTAACACTATCAAAAGTGGTATGGTTAGTTTCAACCTCGTTGAAAGTAGTTGTATTATTTTTAAGTTCGTCTCCTACCTTTTCATGTTTCCTGAGGCCTTTATTGTTAGTTGTAATGCCTTTCCATGGTTGGCTTACATGAAAATAGTTGCCCATTTGAATTCAAATAGGCCTATATATAAACATTTATTAACTATTTTGAACACCAAAGAGAATAAGCTAATGCATAATTAAATTAAAGGGTGGCACAAAATAAATATAAGATATCTCAATCTAAAATAGTAAATAATAACCTTAAGTGTTTCTAAAACAAGAATAAGTGGAACAAACAATGACTAAAAAAATAGAAATGAGATGATGAAGGACATAAGAATCTAACACACCTAGCTAAGATATTGATATTTTGAAGCTAAAATAGTGATTTGGAAGTGATGGCATGGGTTTTTATCAAATATGGATCTCAAACTATCAAAGGACAAAATCCATGCTTCAATAAGAACCATTGATTTTTCCTAAGGTAGATTCGACAAAACATCTATGCAACCACAACACTTATTATGAGCCACTAAATTTATACCATCTCCTTTTTAGGTTCTATATTTTTATAAGCAAGTGTGCAATCTAATGTAGTTTAATATTATGTGATTAAAATGTAGAATTGATAGGATATTTGTTTAATTGATCTTCTCTTTTCTCGTTGACCTAACCCTTGGAGTTAGTAGTCAAACAAATGTGTATATTTTTAATAATTTATATTATTAAATTTTAAATTATGGATATGAACTATAATTTTAAATTGGACCTCATTTTCCTATAAAATACATTGAAAAATATAATATCAGGTTGTGATTTAATTATTTGAATTTAACAAAGAAAGTTTGTATATGATGTCTTCAAAAAATAAACATGCTTCATGTTTGATGGGTAAATTTTATTGTCAAAACCAAAAACTAGGAGGATGGTCAGTTGAACTTGCTTACTTATAAATTATTCGTCTTTGGAAAATGGTATATCTAAATCTACCCAATAAAAGTCTACTTCTATAATTCGAAAATGATGGTGAGTATGTTGCACCATACAGAGAAGGGACCTAATTTGATTCTTCAACAATGATTGTCACCTTATCTAAATATTTGGTAACTCATATGAATATTGAATTCCTCATTATTTCATAGTATAATAACATTATAATATATGAATCATGCCTTCATCAATATTCACAATTTAAATAGTGGTTTCCATACCTTATTTTATTGTGAATATGTAATTTATACCTATGATTCAATTATGTTCTATGTAGTAAAATTAGTGATGTAGGCAAATATTGTGAGTATAAAAATATGTCTACCACTTATTAATCATCATTAAAATTATAAACTACAACAATAAATAATAAATTAAATATAAAATCAGTCATAGATGAGGATAGAGGGATCGTAGCTTCTTTAGGTGACGTTCCCAAGGTTTTTTGAGTCATTTAACCTATTATTGTAATTTCAATATACTCACATGCATTTGTCACCTATCAACCATGTTTCCTCAAAATATAGTTTTGTCACTATCATACTATTAGGATTGTACATATAATCATGGCAATTTTGGGCAGTGTTGACATACTTCTAAAAACACTACCAAATCACTTCACCTTCACTCACTTTATTTCACTTTTTTCCCTAGATGTGTGCTTTGACTTATGTCCTCCTCAAATGAGTTAAAACTACTAATATAAAATGTATAAATGTTGAATATACTAATATAAAATGGATAAATGTTGGTTTTAGGGATCTACATATTATGGTTTGTCACTAGCATGAACTAACTGGCACTTATAATGTGTTAGACCCCACAAATTGAAAAAATAGTTACTAAATAATAAATGCATAATAGAATGTACCATGAATGTATCAAATATGTGCTCTCTATGATAAGGATGTTATTGATGATTAAAATAACTACTCAATTGTCTATTTATAGATAATTGTATTCAAAATTAGGTGGTATTGGCACTCATGCTAAATTTCAATGGCTATGAGTGAAAAAGGTAGAATGGGTAGATAAGTGAACCCAAACTTGGGAGGGATAGAAACACATAGTCCATGACCATACATATGGTCCTAGCAATGGCACAAGACCTAATAGTCATAAGATAATAAACATGATTACAAGAGGATGTGGGAATATGTTTTTGATCCTTCAGAAGTTATTGTAATTATTGAGTAATGCTGCATTTGGATCAATAACCCAAACATAGAAAAGTGTGCAAAACATATATAAAAAGCACTAAATAAATGACAAAGGGAAATTTTCATATTTCTAGGTTTTAATTCACTTTGAGGTTTGTGTTTTGCTAAAAAGTGGGTGGCATTAGCACACACTTCAAAGTATACATATAAAAATGATATATAAGGATATTGGAAACCTAATCCTCTAAGTCATAGGGTCAATGAATATTGGAGCTAGCAAACCACACTTACCTTTCATGCACAAGCATGGGTGAGTGGAAAAGATATAAGTAAAGTCTATAATGTAAATTTATTTGGTAGTGAGATATATCCTTTACCCTCAACCTATGTAGAATAAGTGTCATGGGACTATCACACTTTCGAAGGAAGTATGAATATGGAGAGGAGTTTGATAAATCCTATGTGTCATCAAATTATAGGTCTCAAAGTTTGAAAATGAATATGATTCAAACATTATTTGGGAATTGAATCTGAGACCATGTATTTAGTTGGTGATGAATCCTCAATTCCATATCATTTAAGCACCATTGTCCATATGCCTCTTTGTCCTCGATATATAACATAAGTCACATACATTCATCATGTTGTCAATGATTACTTGGCCATAAGAATATGATGAGGATAATATATGTCCCCTTTTGAGATTTTGGGTGAACTTATGAAGCTTACACCTCAAAATAAATAAATAAGATGTAACATTTAAACATGGTTAGAATATTATCAAATAACATAGGGTGAAAAGATATAACATTTAAGGAACACGCACACTAGATATATTTTCCCCAGATTTAAATTAGATTCATTGCCTCATGGAATATGGAAATTATATAATTGTATAATTAATCATAAAAATGATCCATTAGTTAAAAAAAATATAGCAGTGAAGATCATGAGCAAAGAAAATATATTTTTCCCTATGCAATATGCATGATAAGAATCATGGTAAACTAGGAGAACATAAACATAATAAATAGTAAAATGTATATTATAAGGATCATGGAAACATTTTGAAGCATAAATATATGTAATATTTGCATGATAGGGTACTTTTTGGGAAGAAATTTACTTTTTCCACATATGACAAAGAGATATTAGCTATAATTCATGGCGTCAACAAGTTGTAGCCATACCTAGTTGGGAGGGATTTCTGCATCAAAAAAAATATCCATAGCCACAAGCACTTTTTGGAGAAAAGAGTCTCTTTGTTTGATAAATAGAAGTAGGTAACCAAATTAATGGGCTATGACGATGAGATTAATTAAAATAAGGGTAAACAAAATGTTATCGTAAATGCGTTGTCTTACAAATGTAAAGAACATACAACCTTGAACACTCTATCCTTCCCCATGGTAGGTTCGATGCATTGGGCACAATATAAATGGTCCCATGACACCCATATATAATTCAACAACTCATTCAAGAAGTGACCACTAATCCTACCTCTCTACCAAATTACTCTTGTAATGGTAATTATTTAAGGCACATGATATGTTCAGTACTAACACCAAAATTACCATTGAGACAGACAATTCTATTAGAGTTGTATGCCTCTCCATCAACTAGCCACTCAAGAATTTTAAAAACCTAGGAAAGGATCTAACATAATTTTTTGTTGGAAGGCATTAAATAGGGCATCAAACAATTTTTGGCAAATTGTAAAATGTGTTAGGAAAACAAAGGGGCAACCATCACCACTCTAAGGATAATCCAACCCTTGCATGTCCCTATTTGAGTATGGCTAGATATTTCAATGAAATTTATTGAGGGACTACCCAATTTAGGGTATAAATCGATAATTCTCATGGTGGTGGATTGGTTTTCTAAGTATGCCCATTTTTGTGTCGTCAGCCATCCTTTTATTACCTCCACTATTGCTCAAATATTTCTCAATCGGATCTATCACCTCCATGGACTATCTACTTCAATTATGTATGACTACAATTCCACTTTTACTAATCCCTTCTGGAAGGAAATTTTCCACTATTATGGCACCCAACTTAAAATGAGTTCTACCTACCATCCACAAACTAATGATCAAACAAAAATTATCAACAAATACTTGGAGATCTATATGATTTTTTGGTCCTCTGATCAATAGACTCGTTAGGTTAGATGGTTACCACTTTATCAATGGTCTTACAACTCTACATACCACAGTGTCTCCAAGATTACCCCATATGAACTCATTTACAGTCAAGCACTACTTTTTCTTAATACATACCTTCCATAAATCTCCAAGGTACAATAAATTGATGCCACACTCTGCATGCATGCAATTATCCTTCAAACTCTCAAAGATAACCTCCATTTGGCATAGAACCACATGAAGCAATAAGCTGATCAACACTGATCATAGTTTGCTTTCAATGTTGGGGACATGGGTTTTCTATGTCTCCAAACTTATAAGAAGCCCTCTTTGAATTTGAAGGGTCATCAAATACTTGCACCAAAGTTTTGTGGTCCTTATAAAGTGATTTCCAAGATTGTTTCCTTATGATAAAAGTTATATCTTCCCTCCTCCAAGATTAATCTAGTTTTCCATGTATCATGTTTGAAGAAAGACATTAGTCAACATGTTTAGGCCCAAACAACACACCTGGAGCTTGACATTGAAGGCTCTATTCACATGGAAGCTGAGTCCATCCTTGATAGGGGCTCTCACCAACTCTATAATCATACTATCACTAATATTTTGGTATAGTGGCATGGCATGCAACTAGAACACATGACATATGAATCCCTACTCCAATCACAACATATTTTTCCTCATCTCAAGCTTTGAGGGCAAAGCTTTTTTAAGCATGAGGGCATGTTAGGAACCCTTCATCTGAACTATTTTAGTTTGCATTATGTATTATTAATAAAAACTATGGGTGATAGGCTATAATGTATATGATTGTGTTCACTTTTAGTTATGACCTTAAATTTGACACCCACTTGCTAGCCACATAGATTATTTTTCATTTTTTTATGGAAATTTGATTAAGAAAATAGTAATATCTTGGGCATAGAGTGGATTTTTTGAGTCCCCTTTTTCATATATATATATATATATATATATATATATTGAGTTTAACATATTGATGTAGTTAGATTGATAAAAATTTTCACCAAACATTGAAAATTTTGTGAAGAAGATAATTGAATTATTAATATTGTATTATGTGAAAAATCTAAGATAATAGCCTTGATATTGATATCTCTCTATGTTTTTCTGATAGATGTATTTAAGATATTTATATTATTATTAAAAGTAATGACAATATACATACACACATTTTGTTGTGAGTGTTATGTATAAATTTTGTCCATGTTTTGAAGATAACGTTAATGAGAAATATATGACATTAAACAAAGGTGAAAGGCTGTAAATTCTCTTCAATTCTCTACTAATGAAAGGTTAAGTGAAGTTATTTGAAAAAAATAACAAATACATTTATAGTACATGCGTACTTATCACTATTGGAAAGGAATAATGATTAGATTTTTTGGGCAAATAATAAAGCATCTAAATAGTAAATAAAAATAAAAACAACCACCAAATAAAGCAAATTATCCATAGTGAACTCGAATAAATAAAATGATAAACAATCAAAGGTAAAGCATCTAAATGGAAAAGAAAAAGTCATAAAGCAACACAAATAAATAAAATTCCATAGTTTGTCCATAAAAAATAAAAAATCAACCCGAATAAAGAAAATTCCATGGCAAATGATTATTCTTAGCTATTGGTGTCGGTAAACTTGTAAACATAAAAATTATATTTTAGTGATTATAACATTTTGCTCAATGCCACTTTAATTTTTATTTAGCGATTATAAAAGGATTTAGAATTTTATTTTCACATAAATCTATTGATAATTTATAAGAATCATAAAGATAAAAGAAAATATTTAGAGAGTAGTAGTTGTATTATTGAATTATATTGTATTAGTTTTTATTGTTCGTGAATTATTGTAATTATCAGTGTTATTTTATTATTGTATATTGTTGAGCGGCTTAAAAAACATAAAGGAATTCTAACCATCTTATAGTGGAATGCTTACTCCCAAAAAAAATCATTCTCCTTATATTTTCTAAGTCTAGTTATACTGATTAGGGTAAGGTGAAGAAGTGCATTTTCCTCATGATCGATGTGAAGTTTAAGAACAGAGAATGAGAATTTTGGAACTACAAATCTGATGAACACAGTCGTAGAAACATTTTCCCCCTAACTGAGACTTCCAAGAACCATACTCACTATAGTTTTTTCACCTAAAAACGAAACTTAATGGTTCGGCTAAGGTCCTTCGTTCACCATGAGTTTTCATGGCTATCATTGTCTTATGAAAAAACCATGATTTTCAGTACCAAGCTTTGTCTATTATCTATAGATCTCTTGATATTCAATATAGACTTTGAAATCTTTCTTTCATAATTATTGCCGTTGTTTTGGAAAATTAATTTACTTTGATTTATTTATTTACTTATGCTTTAGGCCTAGATAAATGTTTGTAGACATTTGTGTCAAAATTTGATTGAAACTAATTCATTACACCAATAGGCATCTTAAAACGGTAATAGGTGATGGCAGTGGGCTATAATGTCTATGAGATATTAACAATTAATGGTCAACTTTAGATTTAATGTCAATGTAATCATCGTGCAATAGTTTCACCACTTTATAAATGGCATCCAATTGACTGTCATATGGTATTTTTTCTTCTTGCTTTGAGAATTTCTTTGAAAATTGATAATATCCTAAGCATGCAGTGGAGTTTGGACCCCATTTTGTTTTCTTGGAAATAATTTTTTGAGTGCGACATAATGGTTTAAATAGATTCATGCAACATATCACCAATGAGCAAGGAATTTACTCAGAAAATAATGCCATCATTAATCAATATTGTATGTGATAAATCTAATCTATATGCACATAAAGACTAATATCTCTTACTGATTTTTTAGCTAAATGCATTTAAGATGTTTGTACCACTTCATAGGATAGTTACATATTTTATATTAAGTGTATTTTATTTAATTGTGTGCTATATAAAATTGATGTCCATAATCCTCACTAGAAGGTGGTTTGATTAATAAATACATATAAAGGAGTAATGTTTTTGGATTAAACTCTTAGGACCCTTTCATTCTAACTCTTCATATTTTTATTAGGTACTATTAATAAAAGCTCAAATGTAGATGATTTGTAATTCATCCTATTTGTGATTTGTAACTATCCCACATGTATGGGGAGGTAGTAGTTGTCTTGAGTAGAATAGTTTAAATAGAGGGCTTGTGTAAGAGGAAAGATCATCTATTGAGTATTTGGTATTGAGCTATGCTTAAAGGAGGTTGTCCTCTCAAATAGACTATGATACTTTGTAATGAGATTCCATTGTTTTCAATACATTATTGTTATTCTCTTTTCATTAAGAGCACATTGGTTATATTTCTATTTTTATATTAATTTTTTGGTAAGAAGGTCACTAACATATGGTATCAAAGCTATTTCCAAGCCTATTTTTGTGCAACAATTTTCTATGGTTTAGGGTTCTCTACTTCTATCCGTTGTATTCTCTCAGCTTGCCCAATTGAAATCTCAGTGATCAGAAAGTGGTAACACAGTGGTGGCACAAAGATTCTTTCCTAGTTTGTTTTCTTTTCAATCTTCTTTCTTTATGTTATATACTATGTTCTATTAATTTTGAAAGTAATACAAAGCTTTTATTTTTGTCTAAGTGGTTATCATTGGTTTTACCTAATTCCATGAAGTGAGGGTTTACCCATAATACATAATACATTAGATAGAATTGTATATGGACTTGTGATTCCATGTACTTTCGGGTATGTAGGAAGAAACACTATTTTTTTTGCAGCCAATACATAAGAATCCTTCGTCTATTTATTTATGTGATGCATCGATAAATGGTTAACCCCCAAAAAATTACTTGCACCATACATTGGAGATGAGATAGTGGGCTATGTAATGGTTATTTTCCATAGTTAGTACTCCAAAATATTGAGATAACACTATTTTACAAAGTAAATTAGTATATTTAAGAGGTCACAAACCAAAAACACCATATAATATCCTTCTCTATAGCCATGGAATTCATATATTTACATAACCAATTCTAAAATATTTAAAACTACATTCATAGCTAACAATTTGAAAAAGAATATGATATTCTATGAATTAATAGAAACACAATAAATACAACTGTCATAAGGGCCATGGTGTTTCATAATGGCTACCTAAACTTGTTGCAGGAGCCATAAGGGTCAATATGTTTCTAAATGGTTACTTGAACTCGTTGTGGTAGCCATAAGGGCCAGAAAGTTTCATAATGGTTACCATGAACTTATTGTAGTAGTTAGCCATCAGAAAAGCCAAAAAATAAAAAATCACCCATAGGCTGAATAAGCCATTGTGTTTATTTTGTCAAGATGATCATTTCAACAGGTATTTCAAATTTTTTTAAAACAATTTACATATAAAATTATTTTTCATCTACAACCCTCAAAATATTTTTTTTCACCCTTGTGGTCATCTCGTTAAGCTGATCATTTTAACATATAAATTTAATCAGCTTATTTTTGGCACACTTAGATCCTTATAGTCAATAGTTGTCACACATATGGAAATCAAATCCATGGCACAAAACATTGATAAACTTTGAGTTGAATTCCAATCTCATCTCGACTCATGACTCACTGAGTTGACTGAGCAACTATGTGACATTAATGGAGAAAATAACATGATTTACAACATACTTAATGGTGACTTGCATTATGAAGGTGGGTTTACATCCTGAGGCATGTCACATGGCCCAAAATTGGACTTTCAAAATTTTGATGCTAAAAAACCAACCAACTAGATTTAACACCTTGAATAGTATTTGAGCTTGCACAATACATTTGGGGTAAACAAGTTAGCCATCCCATCACAACACTCAGATAAGGAAGCTATCTAATGGTATCAAAAATATCATACATAATTTAGTTGAAATTATTTTTTCAAAATTTTGTTGGATCTCTTTGGCCTCGGTGCTTATAACAATTTCACTAATGCCCTAACTAAACTACATAAAACTATAATGGTTTGTAAGTATAAAGCTGAATTTTAAAAGTTGGTTAACCAAATTGAAGTGATAAATGATGATTATTTCAATATTTATTTCATCTGAAGGCTCAAATATGTAATTTTCATAGAGGTCAAGATGTTTAAACAAGAGAACATGATGGAAACATTAGAATTGGCCAAACTTGCAAAAGATAAGATCTCGTCCCAACATTGATCTTAAAATATTTATCTATTCAAGACACATACAACACCACAAATAGTCAAAAAATCCCCCTCCAAAGTTATCCCCCATTAAATGCATTATTGAGGCAAAAATGTGCACTCATCACAAAAATGGGCTATGTTACAATTGTGATGAAAAATACTCCAAAGGACATAATTGCATTGAATAGAAGTTGTATTTGTTGGATGTTGAGTCATTACTAAATCTTGAATAATAGGAAGATGCACAAAATTCCCACAATCAAGAACATGAATTTAAAAAACCTAGCCCCATAAAGTTACACACTAAAATTTTGGTGCATGGCTTAGCTAGGGTAACCACTTCTCAAACTATGAGAGTAAAGGGGTATTTTAAGAAACACCCCCTCCCTATTTTCATTGAATCTGGTAATACACATAACTTCATTGATCCTAAACTCACCAGCCAAGGCCATTGCTATGATTATCTTTTTAAGAATTTTTAAGTCATGATCGCCAATTGTAGAGACTACCTTGTAAAGGGAAAAAGTCTCAATGTCAAAATTTCAATGGGGGACTATAATTTGAAATGAGACATGTCTATTTTACCCCTAGGAGGTTGCAACATAGTTTTAGGACTGTAGTAGCTTTAGATTTTAGGTCCTATCCTATGGGAGTTTTTAGAGTTATGAATTATATTCACTAATAAGGACTAGGAAAACACATTAAGAGGCCTCAAACTAGGATATAAAAGTATCATTATCTCTCGCTACATTGAGAATTTTCTAAAAAGGGATCTCATGGTATTTTTGCCTGGCATTTCCCCATCTAATTCAATAAAACTTCTAATTCAAACAACCCTTAAGATTTATAGAAACTCTTATTGAAGTATATAATAATTTTTGAGGAACCTAAAGGGTTATCCCCATAGTGACCCAAAGATCATGAGATTCATATGATTCCAAGTAATGCACCTACAAAAATTGTCCCTTATCAATACCCATTTCTATAGAAGAATGCAATAGAAAAGATGGTGCAAGAATTGTTAGAGTTTAGAGTCATCAGGTATAACATCAATACTTACTCTTCTCCTATATTGTTTGTATAGAAGAAATATGGGTCTTGGTTACTTTTATTGAAGTTATCCCCCTAAAAAAACTCACTATCAATGACAGGTTTCCCATTCTAGTGATTGATGAGCCATTGAATGAATTTCATGAAGCTTGAAGCTCAACTTTTATTTAGGCTATCACTATATCCATTCAAGGAGGATGATATTTTATGGACATCATTTCAAACTCATGATGGCCATTATGAGTTTTTCATCACACCATTTGGCCTCACCAATGCTCTACTAACTCTTCAAGGCTTAATAAGCAAGATCTTTTGGTGATTAAATGCAATTTCATCATAGTTTTCCTTGATGACATCTTAGTTTATAATGGTACCTAGGAGGTGTATCTAATATGTTTAGACCACAAATTCTAACTCTTTTATAATAACCACTTATGTGATAAATAGTCCAAGTGTAATTTTGGCCAAAATTAAATTGATTATCTTGGACACATCACCAAGTTTGAGGAAGGTGTCAAAGTGGATCCTGAAAAAATTGAGGTTATGAAAACTTATCCCAAATGTAAATCACTCAAGAGCCTTTGCTTGACTGAATATTATTTAATTTTTTCCTAAGACTATGGGAAAATTTTCACTCCATTAATAACTATATTAAAAAAGATGCCATTAAATGATTTGAGGTAGCAAAAAAAGCCTTAAAATTACCCAAGTATGGGATGTGCACTACACATGTTATGGATATGCTCAACTTTTAAAAATCCTTTTGTTAGTGTGAACAAGGTTATTTCCTGTTTGGTTCCTCTGTCAAGTGTAAACAGGGTCGTCTCCTTAACCGGTTTCACTGTTTGATTCCATTCACACCTTATTTGGTTAAGTTTACTAAGATGTTTTAAATGTTTTTCTCACCTCATAGGATCATGACACTTGTCACAATCTTATATAGGGTTAAAAAGGGGAATACCCTCCTTTGTAAGCTTATTATGACTACACACAATATCTATTCAGTGAATAAAATTTATTACTTATATTTTGATCTTATTTCCCTAGTCTAATTGCTTCTCCAAGCTTGTTAGACTCTATCCTAATCTCACATGGTATCAGAGCTAGTTAAGGTACCTAGGGTAGCCTAGTAGGATCATCAATCTATTAATTTCTCCCACTGTCAAGTATGCTCTTTTCTTGCATCTATAGGATGGTTCTGAGAATCAGAAAGATGTGAGAGGAATAACTAGATTCTGGGGTAGCTTCTATTGAGAGTTTTAGTTTTAGGTTATTTATGCCATTTATAGGAGATAAATGGAGCTTATTGTTGCATCTGAAGTGTCAAAAAAGACAAATTCACTTTTGTTTTGGTCCTAGTTGGACATTGGAGGCTCTTCTATTAAGGCTTTGTTATAGATGGTTCGTGCAGATCTGGTGGTTTCCATTAAAACATCATTTTTTTGCCTTCTCAACTATTGAATTTTTATTCGTACAATCTCCCAAGTGATTCAATTTTGGCCATTTGGCCAAACTGATCCATTTGTAAATGTATTTTTTGTTTTTTTTGACAACAAAAAAAATCAATTTTTCCAAAAAAATAAAAAATACATATCAAAAGAAATTTAATTTTTTCTTTTTTTGACAAAATTTTAAAAAAACCACACACTTCAAAAAAAATCATATCAAAATATAGAAAAAATCATGGTTTTTGGTTTAAAAAAAATCCAACAACAATTACAAATAAACAAAAAATCCAAACAAGAATTAAGTTTTTTTAATTAAACATTAACATTGTTTTTTATATATATTTAAAACTAAAAAAATAAAATAAAAATAATATTCAAAGGCCTATAGACCTACCACAGGCCATGAGCCTATGAGCAAGCTGCAAGCCTATTAACTTTGACAAGGGTAAGCTCTGGGAGGGGCAATGCCTCCACACCAAGGGTGCATACCCTTGGGTGGGGCTTAACCCCCACTAGGGCTATGTAATAGATGAAGGCCATGGCCTTTACACAGGCCATCAACCTTTTCAAGGGGCTTCAACCCATTCAATATATAATTTATTTATTTATTTTTAAATCTCAAACAAAAACCAGTGACTCTTTTTAATGTTTTTTTATTCATAAAAAAAACACTAGTACATTTAACTCATCAGTGACATACATACATATGGTTGAGGCCTGTTAGTGATGGATGATGCCATATTCTTAGCTGGTTTAAAAAATAAATAGTATTTGGTTCTGTCATTTTTTCTTGTTCTTAAAACAACAAAAAATTAATCAACACCACCAAAATTCAAACTTGGAAATTCAATTCCATGGTAAATATGCTTGGTCAAAACAAATGCACATGTGATGCCTATAATTCACCCATTAATTTTTTTTATCAAATATATCTATATATTAAAAAAATATATAATATACAAATAATTCACAAAAAAAAAAGATGGTATAGAAGCAAACCTGAACATCAGACTAGGCCAAGCCTAGGAATAGGAAACAACATAAGAAAAAACAACACTAGGCCCCACCTAAGAACAAGTCATCAAAATATCATAAAAGAGAACATTAAGCTACTAGATCAAGGTCAGAAGGTGGAGGATCCATATCATTTGGACCCTAACCCAACCTTGTTAAGTCATTACCATCTGGAATTGGCTCCCAACTGGAAGCCCGAGCAGTGTCCTTATCATCTTCTTGTGGTTGAGTAGGAGAAATGGCTAGAGAGAGTTTGGAAAACTTGTCTATCATGTCTGTCTGACCTTCAGGTGGCACCCCCAAGTATTTGTATGTAGAGGAGGAGGAACATCCCAACTATCCTACCCAATAGGGGAGAGAGGTGGGGGTTACCACCCTTGCTGCTACCCAGGAGGGGACGTGCACTGATACAAAATGCCACTATTAGAGTAGCATCAAGACTGGCTATGTCAATGCCCACCTCAAGGAAGAATGGCAATTATTCCATCAATTCTATTATCCCTGGATAGAGAAGGAGGAATCCATGCCATAACACAAGGAACATCTCCCCAATGAGTGAGAAGGTCCTATAGATGGCCAAGCTCAATGGAAACTTTATTTGCATGCATTTATATCTGCAAAAGAACATTGGAAATAATAGAGGATTTATTGAGAGTAGAAAAATTACAATCTGAAGAAGCATTGTTAAATAGTACATTATTTCTTTCTTTCTATAACCAAAATAGAATCTCTACTCTAAAAGTATGTCAGACTTGGGTGTATTTAAAAGTCAAGGCAAGTTTATCTCCAAGAAGGATATGCTACCATTAAAAAAACTCAGGATAGAAAGGGTTGAAAAGGTCATGAATCCATGTCCAAACCCTTTGAGCTTAGGAGTAGTGCCAAAAAATATGAGGGAAAGTTTCCAAATGGCCACAAAAAGGGCATTTAAGAAGGGAAATTACTAAATATACAAGCCTTCTATCTATAGGTAGGCCCTGATACAGAATACACTAAGTGAAATGAGCTAGCTTAGGCTCCAAGTAAGCTTTCTAGATAGTATGAAAATGGAATCACCAGGGTGAATGAAAGAATGTATACCCTAGCGATAGTTAATCTTGTCCACCATAGGCATGTGGGGAGTAAACAACCCATAGCCAAGCTGGGGGGTGTAATTATGAAACAAAGTTTCAACATACCACTTCTAGCACTTCCACCAAGGATGAGTGGAATGAATTTAAATTTTGTGAAGCATTAAAGGTGATTTAACATTGAGAATTAATTGGTAAGATTCTTTTTCATAATTGGCTAGCCAAAATTTGGTTTTCACCTCTTCCCAGGATATTTAAGAGTGAGACTGCTTACAAAAGATATCTTGGATAGTATGAATGCCTCTATGAAATAATTTGAGAGCATTGATCCAAGGAACCTCAACTAGAGCGAATTCATTGAAATTGATAATAGGTGATCACCATAGCGAGTGTGACTTAATAGACAACCCATATCATAACCCTGAACCATTCTAAATGATCATTTTCCATACTTTCCAAATACTTTTCACCATAAAAACCCTATAATTTGAATGGAGGTTTTGAAGAGGAGCAGATTGGAGAATATAATCCCTTTCTAGGATTATTTTACCTTTAAGAAGGCCTAAAGAGATGTAGTGTTGAAACAACACCTTCCAAGCTTTCTTTCCATCAATGGCCCACACAATCCATTTGGCACATAAGCTAATCCTTGATGAGCCATGTCAATGAGCCCCATTCCTCTGGAATCCCACATGAGGCAATATTCCCAAGTAACCCTATGGAATCCATGGCCATGTGAAGAATTAACCTAAAAAAAATCCTTGAGAAGTTTTTCAAGTTTATAAAAAGAGTTCTTAGAAGGAACCCAACATGAAGAGTAGTAAACATGGGTGGTTGCAAGCTCTTTCAAGAAAATTTAGAATTTACCTACTAATGATAAGGACTTAGTCACCTAATATTCCAGCTTCTTTCCTACTCTGGTAATAAGATATTGCCACAACATGGGCGGAGAGGCATTAAAAGCAAAAAGGATGCTAAAAGACTTAAAGATTTCATCAGGTTGGATCTAGGCTCACCCATACTTGGAAACCCATATTAGTGGGGGGAGGTATGACTACCTATAGCAACGAGTTTTTTACCATTGGATGCTGGAGCTAGAGGCAAGGTAGAAGGTTTTGAGACACTTCAAGGCATTGTCCACATTATCCTCTTATTCAATAATAGTAAGGAAAGAATCATCAACAAAATGACCATTTATAAGTTGCATATCTTCTTTAGGCTTTTCTTTATTAGCAGGGAGATAGATTCCTTTAATAAAGCCGCTATCTTGGGAATTGCTAAGAATATATCCAAAACCCTCAACTATAAGCACATACATGGTAGGTGCCAAAGGGCAACCTTGGTGAATAGACATAAATAAATCAAATTGTTTAGAAGTGACTCCATTCATGGAAAGGATAGATACAACATCTAAAAAAAGCATCTGGATGGTTTGAATGAAATTCAGCCCAAAGCCTAGGGCTTTAAGCATGGCTAGGATAAAAGGCCACTCAATACCGTCATAAGATTTTTCAAAGTCAATTTTTATGAACATAACTTGTTGGTTAGATCTTCTATCCCAGTCCATTCCTTCCCAAAATACAATGATACTGTCTAATATATATCTATTTTTGATAAATCCTATTTGCTTAGGGTGAATCATGTGTAACAACAGGTTGCCTACTTAGAGCCCTAGATCTTTAGCAATGATTTTGTAGGAAACATTTAGGAGGGTGATTGACTACCAATTACAGATCAATTTAGGATCCCCTTGCTTAGGTATAAGTTTAATGTTTCCTTTATTAATATTCTTCCCTAGAGAATGTGTACAAAAGGCCTCTTGATAAATATGGTATAAGTTAGCACCCACAAGATCCCAGAGGGTTTTTTAGAATTCACAAGGGCAACCATAAATGCCTAGAGATTTATCATTTTCCATATGAGATACTACCTTATATAGATCATCCATAGTAAGGAGCCTATCACATGCCACCCATTAAACAAGAGTGAGTTTTCAAGGCACCACTATGAGACACTACTAAAGGGCTATGTCATGCTCTATAGAGGATGCTTGAGCTCTGAACACTTGTTGACAATGTAGGATAAAGGGTTGAAAAGTCTATGGTGTCTTTGATAGTCTCCTTACAACATTAGAGATAGCCTAGATTTGCTACCTCGAGTTTTTAGCTCAAAGCATTTGAAAGAATTCTTTAGAGGCTTTGTCACCTATCTTGAGCCATTAGAGTCTGGATTTGATTTGAGCTCCCCAGACATTGTAATTATTTGTAATTTATATATGATGTCACAAAGAAGAGACTCTGACCTCTAATATCTTATTGAAGGGATCTTTTTTCAGTGCTAAAGCTGTAAGACTAAGCTCTTAGGAAGTAGCAGAGTAAAAATGTCATCAAATTTTAGTAAGTTAGAGGCCATATATTATCAAAAAATGAAGTGCTTCTGATGGCATCATCCCACCAAAAAATCTAACCAAAATTTTAGGATGGATGGGTATCTAGATTCTAAACTCTATGAATGTGCACCATAGTGGGCCCATGCTTGAGTAGGGAGGTATTAAGAACGGACTATGTTTTATGGACCTTGGGTTTCATAAACTACCATCTCACTCAAAACTAAATGGGGGAGTGATTAGAAAGCTAAAAAATTGGCAACACTTACACTAGAGGAGAAAAACCATTATCAAATAAAAAATACAGTTGGGTGAAAATAATTTCTCTATCTAGGTGTTTTAGAGTTTGAATGGGGCCATCCTTGAGATTGCTCCAAGTGTACCACACTCCGTCTACAGGCTAATAGATTAAATTAGTGTCATAAAAGCCCCATTTAATACACATATAATACCATGCCTCCATTTTTCCAACTTCCCAATGTTTTGGTAGATGGCCCACTTTATTTTCAAGAGATGCCATTATATTAAAGTCACCATATATGACCCAATGAGCATCAAGGAGAACATCTAAAACACATCACCATAAATGATTATACTCAATGTCATTATTTGAGGCATAAATATTAATAAATATAAAGGAGTGGCTTTCAATGTTGAAAAGGGTCCAAACTAATCGATTGATGGGGTCCATTCTAGATTACAATAAGTGCGACTACGACCTTAGAGAAATGAACATGATCACACATCCACATCCAGCCTTATTATTACTATGTAGAATAATACTATCATGCTAGATAGAGTTACTAACCACCATTAATAAAAAATCCACCACCTTTACTTCTTGTAGATAAAGAATGTCCATTTCAATAAACTTCCTTCTAAAATCATGCACAACTTTTATTTTGGGTCTATAAGACCCCAAACAGTCCATGAAAAATAATTCATAGATGATGAGAGTCAAGAGACATATCCTCAGAGTCTAGGACTTCTAAGGCATCATAATGATTTTATAAAATATTTCCACTATTAGCATTTAAAAAATCATCAAAATGTTTCCTCACAATAGGATCTACCTGATACTCTCCTTCCTCTAACTCTTCGCACCTCCTAGGAGGGTTACAAGAGTGTTTGGGTGCATGTTGCTGAGTAGGAGGTGGTAGAGAGGTTGGATGCGAGGCTAAAAAACTAGAAAAAATGGGTAGAGAAGCCTCTAGATCTTGAGATAGAACATTTTCTGCAAGAGGGCTGTTGAAGACCCTAGGTTTTTCTTAAGAAGGCTCTTTCTCAATAGGATCTTGGTCCTATAGGCCATTATTTGTTGATGGCTTGCCTCCTTTAGGATTTTCTTCTCTTGAGATTGTGACTTTAGTGTAGTTGTTCTTCTTTTATAATGTAGTCCAATCATCCTTAACTGACTTTTTTCTAGATTTTGGAGAGAGATTAAGAGGAGAGGATGAGCGATTGGGCACATTGTTGAGGGCTAACTGAAGGGGACAGTCCCAAATTTTATGGTTAGTGGCTTGGTAGTGAGTCATCCTTAAAATTTGGCTATTTGAGTTTTGTTTAAACATCTTTTTGTTCTCATTGAAAAAAAATAAAATCTTTGGTCCAATATTGGCCAAAATTGAGTTTTTTTTTATAATTTTATTTTCAATTAAAATTAAAAAAAATTTTGGTCACACTAGTAGAAAAACAACAATAAATGACTAAAGAAACTACTAAAAATTGCATATAAATGACTAAGCTTGGTCACGTGACTATTAGTAGTTTATTACCGATCACTTATAATGTGACCAAATTTATGATTAAACTATTTTTAGTCATTTATTGGTTATTTTGATTGATCAATTTGGTAGTATATTTAGTCTTTAATTTAGTCATTGATTGTTGTTAACTGGTAATTTATTTAGTCATGGTAGTCATTTATTTAGTCATTATAATCATTAATTTCCATCAATTGGTTGTATATTTAGTCATTTGTATTCACTGATTTTCATCTATTGGTAGTATATTTAGTCATTTGTATTAACTAATTTTCATCCATTGATAGTATAGTTAGTCATTTTAATCATTATTTTTCCATCAACTGGTCATATATTTAGTCATATTGATTCACTGATTTCTATAAATTGGTAGTATATTTAGTCAATTTAATTATTAATTGACATCAATTAGTAGTATATTTAGTCATTTTAATTGACTAATTTATATTAATTAGTAGTAAATTTAGTCATTTTAATTTTTAATTGCTATCATTTGGTAGTTTATTTAATTATTTTTGTTCACTGATTTCTGTCAATTGGTAGTATATTGATACATTATTTATTAATTACACAATCATTATATTTACTATTAGTTTAGTAGTAAATTTTTATTTATATGATATGCATAATTTATTAAATACCATAAATTGTATAATGCAGAAATAAACATATTATTAAACTTGAATTAAAACATAAAAGCAAATAAAAATATTACATATATGAACAAGCTACAACATGCTAGAAGTTAAAAGATTGATTCAATATCATGACTAAAAAAAGGTAATCTGCAATAAAAAATATAATGCAATTTTTGTGAACTATAATATATTCACTCTCTCTCTCTCTCTCTCTCTCTCACACACACACACACACACACACACACACACACACACACACACACACACACACACACACACACACACACACACACACACACACACACATTAAAAAATATTAAAGTCTAAGAGTTTCCAAATCTTACAAATACACCATGATAAAGATCCCTGAACAAAACATTCAAACTATTACATAAAGTAGTGGGCCAAGCTGTCTAACAAGTACATGATAAACATCAACTATATCATTTTTTATAAATATTTTAGTGGCCATGTATTGTGTGAAGGTTCCTTCTTTCTCTTTCAAATGGACAACTCCATTTATTTTGTCTTCATAAGCAAGGGGTATTTGTGACTTTAAAATATTTACATTTGCATCTTCTATTCTTTTCAATTTGACTCCATGTACAATAGATAATGAGTGAATCCACCCAATGCCCACATCAACACCATCAAATAGATCCAACATCCCAACTTTATCCCCTTCTTGGAGTTTATCAATACATTTATGTAAAAACAAAAAAATACACATTATATTGAGATGTAAAACATTCGATAACATAGATAAACATTCAATAAATATTTATAAGAAACTAAAAAATAACGATAGGAAATATGAAACCATGCACATGACATATTAAACAAAAACTAACTTCCCACAATTTGATATAAAATGGATTTTAGATATGGAAGATGTCAATATGTTAGCAATCATGTGCCATGATGACATGGATGCTACAAGGACAACAAGTGTCATTCCTCCAGTTGCTACATGCTATCTGTAATTGCTATAGGTACCTTCCTCACCACTAGGCATAAAATTGTAGTGGCTATGGGCTCAACCTATAGTTGACGTAAGTACATCTTAACCTCTATATACACCTCTCTAGTAGCTACAGGTTAATTCCTCATAAATGATGAGCTATGGCTTTAGCTATAGGCTATTGAGAAATTCATGGAAGACATTAGACAAGCTAGAGGAGTGAAGGAAGATTAGAGCAAAATATTCAAATATTGATAAAGAATGAGCACACCCCTGAATAATAAAGTAAGTACTAAAACAAAGGCATACACTTCCAATCTCCATTTGGAGTGTTGCAGACTAGAATTTATGACTATAAATATACAAAAGAACTATTATCACTTCTGGTCACTTCATAGAAATTAATTTCACTCTACATTTAGGAGAGATCTGGGATATTTTATAGAGCACAGGTCCCAAGTTTGATAAACCAACTAATTTCCAAATTAAAAGTTCACTAAACAAAGAATCCATCAGTAAACATCCTCATTTCTTGAGAGCAAGGTAGAAGAAAACAAGCCATCAAAAGGCTCATTCAGAGGAGATCAAGAACAACAAATGCCATCACTCACCCTCCTCTATGATTATAAAATATCTAACTTGGATAACAAATAAAGATCTATAGCAACCACCTTATAGAAGGATGGTAATAGTTTCTCATACCACTACAAGACCACTACTCTTGTGTTTTGTAGGTCATCATGATTGCATGTAGGTTGCTGAGGGCATAATTAAAAGACATGACACTATGATCACATAATTACCCAAGGGTAATAATACAACAAAACCATGAATACCAAGGTAATAATTGCATGAGGAAACAACAAACTAAGCTTCCATTCTGGTAAACACTCACATGCATATTTCTTATGCCACAACCCTAGGAATAAATGGTTATAAAGGTATGATGTATCTTTTAGTCATAGAAAAACACTTTATTTTTTTAATATAGTATGCATTATATTAAAATTCATATTTAAACATTAAAACATCATTCATGGCATCTTGTTATGAGCTATGCCAACTCACCACTCAAAACCTTCATTATGACCCCAACCTATCTTTTTATATCCTACATGTACCACATCATTTAGGGATAAGTGACACTTCACATGGGAGGAAAAATGTTGCAGGAATCAATTACATGATAATCTATGCATGTGGATTGATATTCCATGATTACACAATAACTACACCCATATTGAATTGGGAAAAACAATTAATTTTATTATTTTCCTCTTCGAGATAATAGCTTATTCACAAAATACCTAAGCAAGACATTGTTGTAGCTTAAAATTAAAACTATCATTATTGAAGAAACTTGCTTCACTATAGGCAATAATCTAAAGGTAAAATTAGGTGTTTTAAAGAGATATATATTTGAAAATTTTTACAGGAAGATAAACTATCTAGAATGGGAGGTTCAATAGTGAGAAGGGAACCCTCAAACCACATGCAGTTACAAAGAGACCTAGATAGCTGGGCCATCTTCAACAAGGTTAGATGGGCTACCTATTTTGAGAAACTCCAACATTTTTTAGAACTTCTCACTAGAGAATTTGTAGGGTCTTTTACAGGAGAACAAATGATAGTATTTGGCATCACATTTTTAGTTATAAAAGAAATGGTAAGCCAGATTATTGGGTTGCCAATAATTGGGAAAATTTGGGAAGAGAAACCTAATGGCCAACTAGCTAGACAATAATTTTGTCAAGACAATGAAAGGTTAGTGATTAAGAAAGGAGGTGTGGAGAGACGGAGTCTACCCCCAGCTTGGAGAGAAGTGGCCTTGTATATCATCAAATATTTGACATGTGAAGGTAGGTACTCTTTGATTTATACTCTCCAATTCAATTTTTTTAATCATTTAAGACATGGTAGGACTATTAATGTCCCAAACCACTTATGAATATCTTAAAAAAATATTTAAAAAATACTAAAGGGGGGTAGAGAAATCCTTGTCTCATCATTGTTCGATTTGGTTGTTGGTTAAACAAGGAATAAGAGATACTAGACTTGACCTTAACTAGGAATAATATCTAACCTTAAGGACTGGTGAACCTCAACAAGAGGAGAAAAATAATGAGGGGGAATCTCCCAAGGGACAGGTCCAACAAAAAACACAAGAAGATACTACAGGCACTAGTGCAACTAGTCATCCCATAACTACTATAGTCTAACCAATAGTTACTACGAGTAAGAGAAGATGAAGAAAATTAGTGCTACCTCCTGAGGATACAGAGGAGGAAAGTCCACCAAAACAAAGTATGTAAGATAATCCTTGTCTTGCTATTCCAACTATTTTAGTATAAGAAGTAGATTCTTCCACCATGGGTCCTTCAAAAGGAGAAGAAGCTCTTCCATCACTAGTTGTATACGAAGAAGGGGATGCCACAAAACTTGATCCTTAACAAGAAGTTCTTCCATCACTAGCTACATAGGAGAAATAGGTTTTAATAGCTGCCCCTCCTAAAAATAAAAATAAGACTAAAAGGAAGAAGTCCTCTGCATCAAAGAGAAAGAGACCTCTTCATAGGAGGTCTTGAAGAATTAAAAGACAAAAGTCAACCCTAACATCCTCACCTATAGACATCAGTGAGGATGAAGAGAAAAAGGAGCCCATAATTTGTAAGACCTCTGATGGGTTTGAGATAGCAAAATGGTCTACTAAAGTAAAGTCTACAAAGGAACAGGAAATGTAGTCCCCTGAGCAACCAACATTAGTAAAAGAAGACATGAAACTACTCAAACATATAGGGTACATAGAAGAAGAAATAAGTATGTCATATCAGCCTGTAAAAGAGGAAGAATTACTTGAAGAAAGGACCATGGAAGAAGCAATAGAGTAAGACACAGTTCCTCATGACCAGGAGTTCCAAATTTTAGAACAAGCCATGGAAGAGATATATATGTTGAGGAATAAAATAGCAGAGTTAAAAGGCAAAAGAGGCCTGGAAACACTTTTGGGGGTAGTATAATTTCTAAATCCATATATGGAAGAAGATTCAAATAAGGGAAGGATATTAGAGGAACCTACAACAACTCCCTTAGAAGTGCCTGTAGCAGCTTCATCCACCTTACCTACAGATGGCATTAGTTTACCCCCAAAATAATTTACAATAGATAATGCTCTGGCTTTGGTACCATTCCAAAATAAGTTTTCTTTTGTAGAGACCACTACAAAATTACCTACAATAGAAGAAGTAATTAATGTAGACCTCTCAGCTACTAGGCTAGTAGAAACTAATGACCTTTTTGAGATTTCTTGAGGAAACGTTTAGTGATGATGAAACTTATCATAAGCAGTTGATACAAAGGTTTAAAGTATATGTTGAAGCAAGGGAACAACAGGTAGAATTAAAATAAAGCCTAGAATGGGTTGAGACTAGGATCACTTATTTGAAAGAGAAGATCACTAACATGCATGAAACCACTAAGATGTTAATGGAATGCAAATCACTCTCTAGGGTATATGTTGTATACTTATAAGAAAAGTGGCTTAGATTCAAATATGTTAGGATATACAATGATCAGTCCTACATGGTATGTGATTCTAAGTCTTTCTTTGAGGTCTATAGGCATGTTGACCCTGATATTCAAGCACAATTGAGTGAGTTTTGCATGCATCCGTAGTTGTGACACATGACACAAAGTGGAATCCCAATATATACCTAGGGGATGTCTAATTAAATATATTTACCTCATATGCCCTCAATAAAACAAGAAGAAAAAAATAGGTTGAGGACTATCAAGAGAAAGAAAAAAAGGCTACCCTAATGATTAGGGGTGAGTCTACTGATTTAGAAGCTATAATAGAGGAATGTATTGCTTTTATGAATGTAGATACTCCATGAGCATGGGTCACAACTAAACAAGTAGAGGTTGAGAACCACTACTTGAGCCTCATGGAGGGAGATGGAAAACAAATTTTTGTTTCTTGTTTGCACAGATGGTCAAAACTTTCACATACCCTAAAATGAAAAGAATTTTATTCCACTCAAAACCTCATAAAGGTAATACATAAAGTATATATGTACATTGAGCTTGTCAAGAAAAGAAGGATAAGTTAGTTGGGTTTGATTTTTCATCCACCCATGTTTTGGTTCCTAATTCTTGATTGGGAAGGGAATGTGCTAGCTGATAGAGAGGCATAAAAGAAAAGGTGGAAAAGCATAGATGATGCTAAAGGTTTTTATATCCTCAAAGGGATGGGTTGTACCAAGCCCTTAGATTTCAAGAAATATTATGGATTCAAAATGCAAAGAAGGCTTGCTCAAGGACAAGTAAGAGGTTAAGTAGGGGGTGTGATGAGGCCACTAATTGTTCTATTTATAGCCTCATCCATACCTAGTTGTATATTTTTTTCCTATATGAATCCCTAGAAATATGCATGAATCATGTAAATGAATGAAAAACTAAATGATTATATGTGTAAATTAATATATACATGTTGTGTTATGGATTAATGATGATTTTTCTTTGATTAGATTATACTTGTGTAATCTTATTTAACAGATGTTTGAAGGGTAGAATAAGACTATAGGAATATTACTTGGTCACAACACTTATAGAGAAACTTATAACAAAAGGGGCTTTCATCCCATAGCATATACCAACCTGTAGGTTTCCACCTATAGGTTGCCCGTATAAACTACAAGATTTCAACTATAAGTTGCCCATATCAACTACCAAGCTACATGGTTTTCACTTACAGGTTGTCTATAGCAACTCAAGTTTTTACCTATAAGTTACATGTAGAAACTATATACTTTCACCTATAGGAGCCTACATCCACTACATAGAACCAACTATTGCTATGATAATAATTAATTGTTTTTTAAGGACACATCCAATTGTCTTAAAAATAAAGTAAATGATTGAAGAGGATCATCCATAACCACTATACAGATTCCTCACATGCATAAAAACTTGGATGTCCTACCAAAATATGAATAAGATAAGGACAATGGAAAGGAGAAAAAGAATAAATATAACAAAATAGAATATATTGTTCTTTACCCAGTCAGGGCTAAAAATAAGTAACTTTAAGTTACTAACCGCCTGAAGGTTGACTGGGTTAGTTGCAAAGTATTTGTACATTTTATAGTTTAGTGTCTACTTGTAGAATTGAGTAAATTCAGTTCTTACACAATTACTATAGAGGGTTTCTATGAACTTACCTGACAAAATAATAGCTGCAGAGTCTTCTTCTTTGAACTCCCTTATGTCTGGTACATTGAGCTGTGTGAATGATTACAAAAATGGCATTGAATCCTAAGTATATTTGATTTTGATCTTGGTCACATCATTATTAATGTCAATTCCTACAAAATATTTCATAATCTATCCATATTTTGAGTTTAAATACATGCCTTTGATCTTGGGAAATCAAACGGTTCATGTTTAGAGGTGTAATCATTGCTAATGATGATTTAAATTCTTTGATAGCTCATACCATAATACCACTCTGTCATATCAAGATTTTTGTGGGGTAGTGACATGGTAGAGTTAGCATTTTAATCTCTCCACTATACCACACACCTTGACTTTGTTTGCTATGAGACAATGGGTTAGATAGTTGCATATTACCACCCTGTGCACACCCCTTTGGACTCCCACGAGATGATGGGTTAATTCTAGTGGTTGAGTGACTATTCACGACCATGCTATTGTGTCACTATTTACCCCTTACGAGGCTGTGGTATCAGATTTTATGTATTTTAGGTGGGAATATAGGGGTGTATTATGAGTGATGTATTTTATATATCATTTTATTGAAAAGATTAAACAATTTTATAATTTTGTGGTCTCTTAGTTTTATTTTTCAGTGTCATTCAAACCTAAGAGATCATTTCTTTATTTGTAATGAGGAGGCTTAGTTAGGTAGAGAGAATTTTAGCATAAGAATAAGGGCTTTAGTCATTGGGCTCAAGGCTAGTTATTATAACGAAACTAGGCAAATTTTAGAGGTTCTAACATAGGGGTTGTCATTTTAAATTTTTTTGCCTAATTATGGAACCCTTGTACCTTGAGTATTTTGGTCTTATAATTCATCATTAACCTCATGTTCTAGTTCTAGTCTTTTAAATTTCTTACACTACAAGTTGATGAGGAGATTTAAGTCAGGTGGTTAATTGACCATCACCTTTTCCATTGATGTTAAATAGGGAGAATTGAAGCAGTAAAACATAGCATGATCCAAAACAACATGACAATACTAAAGTTAGGGGGAGCATAACAGTAAGAGGGAGAATGACAAACAATTATACTTATCTTTTCACACAAATTATTTAATAGTATAGGTTAAATATTTTTTTCACCTAATGTTAAGATATCTATATGTATTATTAAATCATAGATGTTCATTATTGTTTCCTTCACACAAGCATATTCAATGCATGTGGAGGCTAGAAGCTATATTACAAACTAAAGTTATCCAAATATCAGAGAAATGACTACAATTTATTTCTAGGATTTTAAAGAGTTGTTTACTTTCACAAGTATCTTGTTGCATTTTTTGATACCTTTAGACATTGCTTGCTTCTTTTCATTTCTAGTAGTTATAGAGAAGTTAGAAAAGTCTAGAATCTAAAAAACATATAGGACATACACGAAATTATATTTTAACTAAACAAAATTAATTTCAACCAAAGTAAGAAAAATAAGAAGAATGATTGAACCTAACTTTAAATGCACTTCAAATCAACAATGAACATCTCAGGTTTTGTGTACAATATACCTAAAGAATAATGATGATTACATTCAAAAATGTATCATTAAAACAATAGTGAATAAACACACCTATGCTCAGATATTTATTACATTCAATAATAAATTACACTACATATAACCAGAGTTTAAGTGACAAGGTAACAAGTTAAGGTGACAAAACATCATCATAATCATCTGCATTACTAGCAAGATCAGAATCATGATCACTCATGTCTGTGTCTACTTGATTTTATTCCTCATCCTCAATTGTGACATGTAATACATTCTCTCTCCCAATCTCTTCATTGGTAATCAAAATATCTTCTTCAAAAACTTCATCATCATCTTCATTCACTTCTTCAAATGTTTCTTGTAAATTAACATATTGCCCATTAGGCATTATATCGATAACTTCCATGAATTTTCATTTCGAACGAGACTCTATTTGAATGTCATATGACTATTTTGGGCTTCTTACATCATCAATTAGAAATGATTAGTTAATTTGAAGAGGGGAAACATATGGCTCATCTGTATTTGATAAAAACTATCATGTATTTGCACGTACAAATCCATACTCATCAAATTGTAATGCAAATGGTCAGATCAACGTAAATTTTAATAATATAGGACTATTTTCACCAAAATACACTTGAATAATTTCTTGAATGAATCCAACATATGATTTCTTCTTAGTTTCGTGAAGAAATCCAACACTAACAACACAATCACAATTTGACTTTCCTTTGTCTTTTTATTCCACTCTTAAATGACTACCATAGGCCCACATTCCACTAAAACACATAGCCCATAAATGTGGAGATTGTGAAAGCTCACTTTTTTCTATTGTTATATCTTGACCTTCTTCTTTTGCATCACTGACTACATTAGCAATCCATTCTTCAAATTTTGGAAAAGAATTACCTCCAATCAAATCATGACATCTGCACTTTTAAGGTTGATGTTGCATCCAAGTTTGATTCTTTTCTTCATACTTTTTACATAGAATATTAACGTATAAATAGTAAGATTAATAATTTAAATGTGTAAATGTAATTGAGTAAATAAATTATTCTATAAATTTTATTTACCTGTGCCACTTATTGAATGAAGATGTGTTTTAAAAAATATAACCATGTGTCACACTTATTTCTTGATGTGATAGCTTGAAGCGACATCCATTTCCTTCTAATACTTCACCTGCAACTCTCTCATCTTCATCATCATCCCATACATGTTGATTGATATTTTTAAAATCCTCCATATATTTTGTGAAAAATATCATGGCTTCTTGCATTGAATATCCCTCAGACATGCTAACTTCTGATTTTTCCCTAGGTCAAACAATTTTTTTCAAAACCTTCATATATCATTCTATAGGATACATCCATCTCATTCTTACTGGGCCACAATGCTCTAGTTCATATTCTAGATGTATCAAAAGATGCATAGAAATTTTAAAGATTGTTGGTGGAAATTCCCATTCTAATAGACAAAGGACTTCAACAACCTTCTCCCTCAAACTATCAAAGTCTGAAGGATCTAATATATGTGAACTCATTCTCTTTAATATCAGGCCCAACATTATAATTTCCAATCTTGGCCCCTTTTCCATTCTTGATATATTTAACACAATAGGTAAAATGTTCTTGATTATGACATGATAGTCATGGGTCTTGAGGCCTCTTAAGATATTAATGTTAGTTTGGCTTCTAATACTACTACTTACATATCCAATGGGAAAGCAAGTCTGAGATGTTAATTGTAAGAATTGTGCATATTTTTCCTTTGTATAGACATAAGAAGCACTATATTTTCTATATTTTTCATCATCATATTTTTTAACCCAAAGATTTTGATGAATCTTTAGTTATCGAAAATCTTCACGTGATAAAATAGTATCAAAAGAACCAAAAAGAGTTTCTATAATAACATAGGCTATATTTTTCTCAGTATGCATAAAGTCAACAATATGCCTAATGGCTATATCCTTTAAGTATGACAACTTATAGAATATGCACAACCATTTCACACCACTTTCATTACATTGATCATATCTACTACCAACAATCCCATCATTTTCAATTATAAATGACATTCTTTTTTGTCCATTCTCAATAATGTAATCACCCATTACTAGTAATGGTGCTTCACGATTATCTTTTTGACCATTGAAACATGTTTTTTATTGATGTTATGGATGATCCATTTTAAGGTAAGAACAATATCCATAATTAATACACTTACACAAAATTCTTGAGTATCTCACAAAATCTTTAAAGTTTCAAGCAGGACATCCATGGTATCCATGAATAGTGAGACCAGAAAATGTGCCATATGCAAGAAGATCATGAATCATAAATAATAAGGAAGCTCTTAAAGTGAATTTGATTGAATGACCATTCTTTAAAGATTGAATTGCTTCAATTCCTTTCCACAATTCTATTAGCTCATCATATAATGGCTCTAGATAAGCATCGATTGTATCTAAAGTCACACTTTTCTTTCCCAGTATAATCAATGATAACATGAAGAAAAATGGTTTAGTTACTAATAATGGAGGTAAGTTATAATTTATTAAAAACACTGGCCAAGTTGACCATTTAGTACTTTGATATGACAATGGGTTCACCCCATTTAGAGCCAAACCCAACCTTATATTATGAGGATATTGAGAAAAATTAGGTAATTTGTTATCAAATTCCATCCACGTCTTAAAATTAGGCACATGTCATTATTTTCCGTCAGTGCTCTTATTTTGGGCATGTCATTGCATAAGCTTAGCAATGTCTCTACACCTATACATTCAGAGTAATCATGGGATTATCAAAAAGTGGTGAAGAACCTTTCTAAGAACCAAAACTGATTTCAACCCTTGTCTATACCTCACTTCATGACATTTCAAACATTCACTCTCACTTACAAGATTATTGTGAAATAATACACAACCATTCACACATGTGTGGATGTTTTCATACCCTAAGCCTAGCTTAGTGATTTTCTTTTTACATTGACTTCATTTTGTTGGCAATGTGGAGTTAGGTGGTAAAAACAAACTTAATAGTGCCGATAATTGATTTACACTCTCATTTGTCCAACCAAGCACCAATTGCAAGTTGAGAATTTGAAGGATTATTGTCAAATGACTTCACTTGTAATTAACATATACAGGCTTTAAAGCATCCTCCATCAACTTGGCCCAATCACTGTTTAGACCCTCGTTTAACATTTTATCAACTTTAAACCCTGTCTAACATTACTGCCTCTTCATCTATGTTTGTAGCCACTTCATCTATGTTTGTTGCCTCTTCATCTCTCACACTCTGAAATTCTATCATATATTCATAATAATTGTAATCCCAAGGGATTATAGAACTAAGTCCATATCTTATCATATGTCGATAAATCACATTTTTTTTTCACCTTTCCACCAAGATAATCATTACATGGACATGGATATTTGTCCATGTCTTTCTCATTGGCTAATCTCTCATCATATGCTTTGTATTGATCCATAGTCAACCTTTCACATTGATCCATTTGTAATGTTTTTCATTCTAGTATTAATTTAGTTTCCTATTTCAAAAAAAAACATAAATCTAAAATACTCAACTTACTCAGGATCTAATACATGTAAACTCATTCTCTTCAACACTCTTCAACACTTACCTAAAATTTAGAGCACTTCATAGAATTAAGATACAAAGAACTCTATAGAATTAGAATTAGAGCACTCTATAGGATATAGAGCACTCTGTAGCAATTCAAATTCATGAACAACAACTAGGTATCACTCTACAGAATTAGATGTTCTTTTTATGACTAGAAATAAACAAATATTATTTTTATCCATGTTTTATTGAGGGCCTTCCTTGTCTACATGATAATTAAAGAAATGCTTTAGCAATGGAACATGGAATTTATGCTTGTTCTATTGATGAATCGTAAGCATTTAAACATATGGAAATCTTGTCAATGTTAATGAATACACAAACATTAACAAATAGGCTAATAAATTCTTTGTTGTAACTTTGAGCATTACTTAGTAGCATAAATTATTAACATGTTGAGATAAGATGACTTATTCTAACAATTGATATACTCCCATGTGTGGACATATAGTATCAATTAAAATATCTTTATGACCACATTGTTTTGATGAACTAGCATAAATTTCAACTATGCCATATGAGACCATCTTCTAGGATTCCATACAATTAATAGATATTATAGGCTTGCACACAATTTTACCCAAGCATTGAGGTCTAGGATAGGGACATGAGCCCGTGGTTTAATGGAAAAGTGATCAAAGGAATTGAAATTTGGATGCATGTTACAAGTTTAATTCTCATATGCATTAAAACATGTAGAGAAAACTAATGAAAAAATAGTTTGCTAAAATTAGAATTGCCTGTATGGTTATAATACTCAGTTGCATATGTAACTATTGTAAGTTACACCAACCAATAATAAACTAATTATGATGTACATGAACTACCCATGCCATGACGACTTAGTGAAAAGGAGCCTTAGGGATTAGGTTGGTGAATTGGTTACAAAATTAGAAATTAATACATACCCATGCATGATAACATGGAACAGAAATAGACAACTTCAAGATATGGTCACTACATTATATTGATTATACAATGAATAAAATCATCCAATTCTTTCACAATTTCAAGAAATCTAAACTATTACATGGTAGTCAATATCTTATGACAAGATACTCTCCTATTTATGTAACTCATCTCTTATAATACACTGATTTTGTTCTCCTAGCTAGATACAGTTACTAATTAGAAAGCTATAGATTTTGTGTTTAATGTAATGAGGGTTTTGAATTACCTATGAATTCACTATAGAGGGCATCCCCAAATTCAAATTTGATGCAGAGGGCCTCATTGACTTCAAATTCGTTCCAACAAACTCTGAATTCCTTGCCTACCTTTTTAGAAGTTTTCATGCCCTCTCAAAATAAGCTTTATCACCCATGAAAGTAGCCTCTATACTTATATGATAAAACCCAAAATGCCTCATGCCATCAAATTAGCACACAAACCCTCTCTAGTCAGCTCTAGCTCCATTGATAATTAATAAACCCTCCTTCTGTTTGTAGAGGTGCATTGCACAAATAATGCCAATTGTACTACCCACTCCCCTATCAAATTAACTCTACCAAATTTTGTACTCTATTGTACTCCCCATTCCCACCAATAATTTCCCAATTTGCTATTAACCCTGTACGTGTAATACAGCCCACTGACACCAATAATTTCCCAATTCAATTTTTTTTTTAAATTACCCACTTTAATATCATATTGTCTAATTTTTATTTGTGTGACTAATTATTTAATTATGTTTTTTACCCAATGATAAAATAAGTCATTTATAACTATGTTGCAAAAAATTGGTAGAATTTAGTCATTTTTAGTTGTCGTGAATAAAAGTTTTAGTCACGTAGTCATTTATTTGCCAAATTCTACTAGTGTCACAATTGGTTAAATTTTGGAGTTTTTAAAAATTTTCTCACAAAAAAATTAATCACATGGTCAATTAGTCATTGGTCCAAAATGGCCAAATTTGAATTTTTAACCAATTTTTCTCATCAAACAAAAAAAAAAACAAATTGCTAATTGAACACATGAAAATTAATGGACAAACTTGAGTTTTTTGTAGTTTTTCTTGCACAAAAATAAAATTGCATAGTGAGTTTTTTACGTAATTTTTTCTCATGCCAAAAATAAAATTGCACTATGAGTTTTTTATACAATTTTTTCTTGCATAAAAATAAAATTACACATCGAGTTTTTGTCAAATTTTTCTCATAAAAAAAAAAGAATTGCATAAATGACCACCTCATTTAGACACTCATGGTGGTAAGTAATGCTACCCTCTATGATATATCATTTCATTGATGAAGCTTGATGGGTGAGCTCTGGTTTGACAGGTGGTCAAGCCCCTTCATTGAAAAACTTATATTTTTTCACATAAATGTTCTTGCTTAGTCTACATGCCCTATTGACATTGTCAACTTCATCCAACATGCTCACATTTTGCCAGACTATCCTCCATTCAATTTACATTTTTAGAGTTCATGTCTACTTCAATCCCCTTTATTATCACCTACAATATTTAGTGGACACATATCAAGGCCCCTTTCTTAGCACTTTGAGTTTTTTTGTAATTTTTCTCATGATAAAAATAAAATACTCTTCCATAATAAATGGATATCTTATTAGGCACTTGTATGTTGAAACCCATCTAAGGACCATTTCATGTCTCATTGGCATATTTTTTAGCTGTATTTTCCTTGGTTATATCTTTAGCATCTCTATCACCTATTGAAATTCTTTGACAATATCAAAGCTATTTTGGCTTGTACCAGTATTCACAAGGTAATGTTTGAGTAGTGACTGTATCCAATCATACATATATTGGTTTGTGTTCTTGGCATGCATTGGTTTTTGATTCAGTTTATGGGGTAGTTTATCTAACCATGTTATGGATCCATTTCACCTTGGTGTCCTTCTTTATAGCTTGGTAACCTTTGTTGAGTGACACCATCTTTGTGTTCATTAGTCACCACTTATGGTAGCTACATCAACAAAGACATGCATTACTACATTCTCATAGTTTAACATTGAGGGGGGGGGGTGTTTATGAAATGCTTCCTTGGGTTCATCTCACTACCCATTTCTTTGGCATTCAATGTTTCATTTGAGTGATCTGCATATTCAACACTATTTATTACACTAGTTAGCAGTTACAATGATTTGACATTCACTGTTTCATTTGAGTGATCTACATATTCAACACTATTTCTTACACTTGGCTTCAACACTACTTCAAGGAGAATCCATGACTTTCTTCCATCCTCTCATAGGGGGGAGTTTTTTCCTATAGGTTTTATCCTTCTTTCTCAAACTTGAGGGGATTATTTTGTACATGGGTACCTCATCAAGCCTCGTAGCCAGGACCCATTATGTTTTGCATATTTGCATTTCTCATTCCTCCTAAGTTACACTTAAGGTGGGGTGTTGGTGTGAATAGGTTTATTTCCTATCTGGTTTCACTATAGTGTGAACAAGGTCATCTCCCTAACTGATTTCACTATCTGATTCTATTCACACCTTATTTAGTTAAGTTTACTAAGGTGTTTTAAATGTTTTTCTCACCTCACAGGATCATGATACTTATCATAATCCTATGTAGGGTTGGTGAGTGCTATTTCCTATAAATACCCTCCTTTGTAAGCTTATTATGACTACACACATTATCTATTGAGTGAATACATTTTATTCCTCATCTTTTGATCTTATTTCCATAGTCTAAGTGATTCCCTAGGCCTATTAGATTCTAGCCTAATCTCACACTTTTTTCATTGAAAGTGATGCCCTAGGAAGTGGCATTGAAACTATTTTAATGTAGGATGGTCAACCCATTTCATTCATTAGCAAGAAACTTATGGATAAAAACTTTGATCACTCAACATATAATAAAGTGATTCTATTTATACTTCATGACATAAAAAAGTGGAACCTTTACCCAATTGAGAGGCACTTCTACATGAAAAATAATAATCATAACGTCAAGTATTTTATGGATCATATATTCTCTTTTCCTAATAAATATAAATGGGTAACAAAATTAATGGTCTTATGAGATTAATTTAAAGAATGGTAAATACAATGTTTTCATAGATGCATTATCTCATAATTATGAATAATAGATAACCTTTTGGCCACTATCGTTCACCTTGTAAGATTGAGTGCATTAGGAAAAATAAGAATGGTCCCATGACCCCCAGATTCAAAAACTCATCATGAAGTAACCACTAACCCTATATTTTGACTAAATTATTCTTAGGATGGTCACTATTTATGGCATAAATAATTCTAGTACTAGCACCAAAATCAGGACTGAGAAAAATAATTATATTTTTTTCGCTAGGTGATGACTTTTGTTCAGAGCATGGACCAATTTGGGACATAATAAGGGCCTCAAATCCTCATGTGTTTTATTAAAAACCTAAATTACTAGATGTATACCAACTACAACCAACAATAACCACCATCGGATTTGAGAATAACCAGTAACCATTAATGGCCTCGAGAATATAACCAACAACCACAACTGACCTCATATGCCTTCCCTAAGATTTTAACCTAGGTGGGATTGAAACAAATAAAAAACTTAACCAAATCACCCACATCTCATTAGCTGATAAAAATAATTATATTATATATACATGCCTCTACATCAATTGACTACTCAAGTTTTTAAAAAACCTATGAAAGGATCCACTATAATGTTTTTTTAGAAGACCCTAAATAGGGCATCAATTTTTTTTGGCAGAATGTGAAGTGTGTCAACGAAACAAAAGGGAAACTATTGTCACCCAAAACATGCCCAAACCTTTCATGTCCCTATATGGGTATGGTTAGATATATCCATGGATTTTTTGAGGGACTAACCAAGTTAGGTAAGAAAATCAATGATTCTTGCAGTGGTGGATCAACTCTCCAAGTATGCCCATTTTTGTGCCCTTGGTCGTCCTTTTAATGCCTTTATTATTTCTCAAACCTTTATTGATTATAATTATAGCCTCCATGGGCTATTCACCTCAATTATAGTCACTTTTGGAAGGAAAATTTCCACCACTATGGCATTAAATTAAAATGAGTTATGCCTACCATCCACAAACTAATGGTCAAATAAAAATTAACAATAAATGCTTAGAAAATTATATGTGTTGTTTTTCCTTTGATCAAAAAAATCACTTAGTAAAATGGTTACCACTTTTTGAATGGTGGTACAAGTCTTCATACCACACTACCACCAAGATGACTCCATATGAGGCTATTTATGGTTAGCCATCACCTTCTCTTAAGACATACCTTCCATGTATCTCCAAGGTGCATCTAGTTGATGCCATACTCATCACACATGCAATTATCCTCCAAACTCGTAAAGATAACCTCCTTCTATCACAAAATTTTATATAGCAATAGGTTGAAAAACACTATTTAGAATGGGATTTCAATGTTAGCGACATAGTTTTTCTATAGCTTCAACCTTATAAGTAGTCCTATTTGAAGTTGAATGGTCATGAAACTTTCACCAAATTTTTATGGTCCTTATATAGTGATTTCCAATATTGTTCTCATAGCATATAAGTTCAATATTTCCTCCTCCTCGAATATCCATCTAGTTTTATATGTTTTTAGTTTGAATAAGGTCATTGGTTAACACATTCGGGTCCAAATAACACTTCTGGAGCATGACACTAAAGGGGTAAGTGGAGTGAGTTGATGGAACAAAAGGGATCTAAAGTGAACTTTTTTTTCTAAAAAATGATAAATCTCAACTTATATAGACTATTTGAGATAACTACACTCAAAATATGAAGATGATATAAGAACATGAATTTTAGCACTTTGAGTCTAGTTTCTACACTACTATTTAAAAAAAAAGGTTCTAGTTTCTACACTACTATTTAAAAAAAAAGGTTAAGTATAAGTATGTTAAACATCTAAAATTTTAAGAGGAAATCCTATATTTTTAGAAAAATAGAGTAGATATCCACCTTGTACCCCCTTATTTTTTGAGCATCATTTAGTATTGTTTAGAACCATTTGGTGGAAATATATATAAGATCATCTAGTTTTCAACACACACACACACACACACACACACACACACACACACACACACACACACACACACACACACACACACACACAAATAGTGAATAATTATTTTATTTTTATTAATTTTAAAATTAAATAAACCCTAAAAAACTAATAAAAAATGGATATTCAGCTGTGGCCCCCCAATAACTACCTCAAAAATAAATGAAAATTTTGTTTTTTTAGTGTGTATAAGAATAGGCCTAGTTCATAAGCATATAAGTTTTTATGCATTTTGATGAACCAAAAATAATATACATAAATAAATATAGACATGTATAGTTGTAACATATAGTGGAATAAAAATGACATACTTAAAAAATAATATATATGGAAAACTTAGAATAGTCAAAACTTTAAAACAATCATATACTTGGAAAGAGAGTGTGTTGAATGCCATAGTAATAGTTTTAGGAAATGTCTTGATGAAATTCATAGTGTTTATGATTGCATAAGTTTGATTTTTTATTTTCAATCAAAAGAATGAATTTAATTGTGTGTGTGTGTAGGTCAATGTCTTAGGTTTGAGAATCCAAGCTATTTTTGAGCATGTAAACATGTTTTTGAAACTATACATAACAAAAGTGCATACATTTTATGTTGTGAATGCTCTATGATTCACACACATTCATATATGTATGAATTTATATGTATTTATCTATATGTATCTATTTATTCTCATTTTTCATCATTAGAAACATACAATGTATCTATTTCATGTGATTTGTAATCACTAGAAATCAAAATAAAGATAAATACAATGTTTTCACAGTCCATATAGCTAACTACCTATTGATCCAAAATTAAAACCATATGCTGTGACTCATGTAAATGTGAAGTAATCCTATCATATTTTTTTAACTGTATGTTTTCATAGTTATCTCAACTACACACTGATGCAATGGAGACCATTTTTCTTCACTAAGGGTAAGTGATCTATGCACAACCCTTACATAGTCACATTTACTACTCACTCACTCTACTACACAAGGCACACACTTCTCACCCAATCTTACACACTCCTTTCTCAAAATTTCCTCAAAGTTATATGCATAAGTCCTTTTCCATATCACAAAATTATACACACTGACCCCTATGCACTCCACACTAAGCACTCTTCATTATGCACATCATATCTCATAATCCCATGCCCTTTCAAATTCTTGTATTCTAAAACACATATACACATCGACTCACCTTGGCTGTGTTCCAAAGGGTTCACTAATCATCATCTAGCCTAGAAGATGAACCGATGTAATTGTGTTCTTAGTAACTAATAATAATTATAACTATTCTTGTATTCTACTTATATAATTATGTAACATACATAACCAACCTATGGTTGATGCTACACATAGTCATAACATAGATAGCATGCTCCACATATATACTCTGTAAAACATGCCTTATATCACATTATGCCAATTGTTTTCTCTATTTGGCATTAATTAATAGAATTTATATTTCTTTCAATTAAGACTCCTTTCTATTTAATGTGTTTAGTTATTTCTCTCTAAATTAGCTTTGCTCATTCACTCTGCATGACCAAACTTGGTTGTCCCCCACATGCTCAGTCTTGGGCTCCATGGTATGGATTAGTATCTATACCACACCTTTTAAAAATATATCACAATAGGGTTCAATAAGATAAATGGGCCAATGCATAAGATTTGAAAGCTTATAAAATTAGATGAATTTTGAGGATTGGACGCCTAATAATAGTTTGGACACTTGCATCAATGCATGTGTCCTTGTGTATGATTCGACTGTCTAGTAGGCTAGGAAGATGATGATATGAAATTTATAGTGAAGGATATACATCAAGTTTTAAGCTTTCTATACAATACAAGAGATCTAGATCATCATAAATGATTGCATCAGACCATAAGATATGCAATTAGACACAGTGAGATATGGAATGTAAGCCTTTTGGAAATAGGGAGTTCTAGAACTAAAGGGTATAACCTTAATAGGTTTAAATTATACTAGATCGAGATACTATATAAATATGATTTTAGTATCTAAAAAACCCAATGTCATAAAAAGATAAACCAATTAGTCTATTGGTTTAATCATGATGGTAATTGGGTCCAACTTGAGCCCATTTAAATTAACTAAACTATAACATGTGATTTGGGGCTCAATTGGACCCAATTTCATTAGAGAATGAACTAAAGAATTATTTGGTTCAATGAAAAACATAATTTTGACTATATAGGATGTGATTTCGGCCTCAATAAACTCTAATGTCATCACATAATGAAAAAATTAGCTGATTGGTTTGATCATTGAGGTAATTAGGGTCAATCTAAGCCTTTTAAACCTAACTATGACTATATAATGTGATTTGAGGCTAAATTAGCTCTGATCTAATCATATGTTAAGCCTATTAGTTAATTAATGCAATTAGTGATGTGATTTAGGAAAAAATGAGGCTTGTGAAACTAATTTAAATTGTATATGATGTGATTTGGAGCTCAATTGACCCAAATTTCATTACATAATAAATAAAATAGTTAGTTCATTCAATTAGGGAGGCATTTAAGTCTGATTTGAACCCCTTAAACTTAACTATAAGTAAGATGTGATTTGGGGGCTAAATTAACTTTGATTTTATCATGAATTGATTCAATTAGTCAATTGGTTTAATTATAGATGTAGTTTGGGATAAATTAATCCTCATGAACCTAATTTATGGCTCAATCGATAGTATAGGATGCAATTTGTGGCTTAATTAACCCTAATTTTATCAAAAATTCAATCATGGAGGTAATTGAGGTAATCTAAACCCCTTGAACCTAACTCTAACTATAGGATGTGATTTGGGTCAAATTGAGCCTTGTGAACCTAATTTCAACTATATAGGATGTCATTTGGGCATTGATCAACCCTAATTACATCACACAATAAACCAAATAGTCAATTACCTTAATCATGAAGGTAATTAGGGTGAATTTGAGTCCCTTCAAACTAATGTGACTACATGATTTAATTAAGGGCTCAATTAGACCTAATTTTATCATAGATCAAACAAATTAATCAATTGGTGCAATTATTAATGTAATTAGATAAATTGATCCCCTTTAAAACCCAATTCTTACTTTATAAGATATGATATGTGTCACAATGAACACTAATTTCATCACTACATGAACCAAATAATCAAATGGTTCAATAAAAATGTAATAGTGGCCAATTTTAGCCACTTAAACCTAAATATGAGACTAAGATGTGACTCGGGACTAAATTAACTCTAAATCCATCATGAATTGATCTATTTAGTCAATTGGTGAAATTAGAGACATGATCTAGGCCAAATTGAGCCTTGTTAACCTAAATTATGGCTTAATCAATTGTATAGTATGTAATTTATGGCTTAATCAACCCTAATTTTATCACAAATGCAAAAATCAAATCAAATTGGGCCAACTTGAGCCCACTTGAGCCCCTTGAACCTAACATTGAGTATAAGATGTGATGTGGGCCAAATTGAGCCATGTGAACCTAATTTCAGTGGTATAGGATGTGATTTGGGCACCAATCAACCCCAATTAAATCACATAGTGAATAATGTAGTTGGTTTCCTCAATCACAAAGTGAAATGACCCCCCAATTTTCGTAGACTCACTTCATTCAGAGTGCAAGAAGAATTAAGAACATAGTTCACTATGCATAATTGGGGTTTGTATAATGCACCCAAAACCCATAACCAAAGTTACACATGTACAATTCCATTCATTCATTATTTCCAATATTCAAGAAATTAAAACATACAACATTACATTTAAAATTTAGGACTCATAATGCAAAAGAGTCATTGCACCAATAAATTTGAGTCTTAACCATAATTGGATCAGCCAAGACAAAGCATTCCTATATTATTCTATAGGAATATATAAGCTTCCAAATATGTCCTTGCTCATTTAACTTCATACAGATAAGAGATATGCAATGGTACTAGCCTATATGGATCTTTATACCAAGATCTCATAAATTTAAGGATCATTACACCGTGTTTAAACATATATGCATGCCTTAATCAATTGAATGAAATTCAATTGGTAAGTTCTACATACATAGCACCAATTGAACTTGCAATACCAACTTTCCAAATCCTTCTCAGGATAAACACACATGGCTACAATACCAAGTCCTTTACCATGACTTAAAGAAATAATTAAATATATAACCATTCTTTTTTAAATTTGATGAATGCTAATCACTTGATTCAAGCATGCATAGTTTCACCATCACACATTCCTTTATACTTATAGTGGAATGAATCAAACTTCTTGTTATATTAACAACCTTTCTCTTAAAATTAAGAATCATTTATTATGCATAATGCATGCTCAAGAAACTCATGCAATAGCATTATGTTTGATCTACCATATAGGGCCATTTGCCAACACCATAGGAAATGTAGTTAATATCAATAACCACTTGTTACAACCATATAAAATAAATGAAAACTTTTACTACAACCATATAAATAATAAAATCAATAATTTAAATAGCTCAAGAATTAAATTGCAGCACACCAAAAATTCATACATCCAGCTAATAACCAATTCAAGTTCATTTTAACTTAGTTTTAGCTTAGCATATTTGATAACCTTTTTCATTCCAAGTGGATGATATAGGATTAACAAGCAAAAATGATAACTCCCAAAATCATGCTATAGGAAGAGTATTTGATTGCTGCATGATATTTCTCTTTTAAATAACAAAATACAATCATATTGAAACTCAATTTTATTTCTTAATACTCAATAAAAAATACTTTAGATATGCATTTTGAAGGTTAAAGAGAGGAGAATAAAATCCAAAAATCATTTTTGATATCACTCTATGAGTTATGAGCAACAACTACATAAATTTTGAGTTTATACGAAGAATACAACATACTCTTTTACATTACAAAAAAATGCTGTAAGAATAATACATAGAAAAAGTAATTTTTAAACATGGTACACCAAAGCATTTAATCACTAAAACCATGTAATAATAGTGACAAACACATCATGCAACTCCATAATGAAAGAGAAACCACCAAATGATCTGCACACTACCTCAACCCATCCTATGAGCCCTTCAATTGATGGACTTCACCACCCCAACCATCAGCTAGGTGGTGGAGTCAGGCATTTGAGGGCAGGGTAAAGGTGTGAGAAAGATATTTTGGCCATCATTGAGCAATTTACAACAGTCACATAACATCATCAAACAATGTAACCTTAACATCATGCAATAATAGTGCCAATAATATTACACCAAAAATTTCACAAGTGACACTTGAATAATGGGCCTGTTAGATCTATCAAGCATCCAATATAGGATGAATCATCTGGATCTATAATTTTTATTTTTATTTTACCAAGATCAAAGCAACAACCCAATCATGTTTTGACCCAAGCAAGCAAAATGAAAGAGGTAAAATAAGATCAAACAACTCCTTTCCATCAATACCTCTAAATTCGTCAAAGTCTAGGCAAAATAAGCCAAAATAAAAATATGCAAGCTTAGCTATGGTGCCATATTTTCATAGGCTACCAATAAAGACCAACAAGGTTAAATAAAAAGGGAAATAATAAAAACTCATTTGCTATAAAATAAATATTGCAAAAAATAAACACGTATATGGCCATTAAATAATTATAAAACAAAAAATAAAACACCTAGCACATCATTTTTAAGGTAACACTTTCCATCCATGAATAAAATAGAATAAACAGTGAGGATTTTAATATTTTATCCCCAAAGGCATTTCAATAATAAAGCTGATTTTTTTTAAACCCTGTACACTAGGTAAAATTTTAACTCACAACTAGGTATGAATAATCAATCCAACTCCATACAGCCATAAAAAGATAAAAATCTAGCAAAAACTAATAATGCATCACTTACTTGACACAAATCTACATCACTTGACACAAATCTACCCTATGAAAAAGAAAAATAAACTTATCCTTGATTACCCTTCACAACAATAAAACTCTTGCCCAACTCCATCCATTTCTTCTATGGCTTGCTCTCTTTTTCTCCCTTTTACCCAGACACAAATTTTCCCAAGCCATTAAAGCTTTTTGGGATGAATTTCTAGCCTCCATTACTCTCTATGTATGCCATTTTCTACTCTAGGTTTTCTCCATAAGCCAATGCAATAAAAAGACATTTTTTCCTAAGAAAAAAAATTGATTACCTTATTGGGTGAAGAGTCAACCCTTAATGCCATCCTTTTCCTTAATAAATAAACTTTTTTTTTCCTTCTTTTTTTTTAATTTATTTATCTATTTAGTTATAAATAGATATACTTTATTTTTATATTTTATTTTAACTATAATGCATGGCCAGAAGTCCACAACCCCTTTATGGTCATCATGGCCTAACACAAATTTATTTAATAAATAGCATTAAGCATGGGTTACTTCTTGCCCACATAATTATTAAATCAAGGCCATTATGGAGTCTCGTTTCATTATAGTGCATGGAATTAACCTAACTGAGGCCTCTTATAAATAATATCAAGATAAAAAGACCTAGATTAAATAATTTTAATCATAATATGATCCATGGTGGGTAAAATGTTAACATGGCCAATATGATAAATAAAGTATTTGAGCCCCTTAGTAGCTAGAATAAAGATAATGATGGCTGAGACAAAAAGATAGCTTATCACTACGTCAACACACAAAAGTTACCAATCAAAAAAAATAAAATAAAAAAACTAAATGTGGACACAACCATGATCAAGGAAAATAAAAAAGGTGAAAATATCAATCAAGATTAAACAAATAAAATAAAATAAAAAGAGAGACATTAGGCATGCTATAACTACTCAAGGAATAGATAGCTCATTATCATTATATTTATTATCTAGTACTGGTGTTACCCAGTTTCTCACAGTCTCTACCATTATTACCCCGACTACCAAAATCCATCGCCAACCTAGTTTAAGTACCTATGAGCCCTATGGCCACCAAAACATGGCATCAACAATATCTACTCTACATAAAAAATATATGTACATGTAAATCTAAACTATATAATCATCAATATATAAGACTATATTGATGACATCATTAATATGCAAGATCAAAGTATGTTGCTACAAGATAAAAGCATGCCACACCAGGATCAAAGTATGTTACTGCCGAATCAAAGTATATTGCTACAGGATCAAAGTATGTTGTTGTAGGATAACATCAATCAACATACATATGTAAGCATCATATGATTAGTACTCAAAAATATGCTAATACATCAAATAATGTCTATAAAAAAGAGTCAAATAGTAGGTTATGACACAAAGACAATTAGAGCCAATTTGAGTCACTTGAACCTAATTTCAACTATATGATTTGATAGGGGTTCAACTATCCATAATTTTATCATAGATTGAGTCAATTATTCAATTGACATAATTAGTGATGTAATATGGGCCAAATTTATCCTGAATTGATTTTATAGGATGCAATTTATGGTTATTAGACCATGCATTTATAAAAAATGAAGCAATTATAAAGAAAAAAAGGTATAAAGAAACCCTTAAACAAAAGATATAAATAACCCTTGAATAAACAGTACAAATAGCATGTATATAAAAATGTGTATGCATTATAATGCTTACACATTCCTTGGATTACCAACATAACACTTTATCTAATGATAATATTTTACATCTTTTGAGATTTATGTCCCCACTATTATTCTCTACATCATTATGCACCATGCATAGTGGAAGACAAAATATATCAAGTTTTTTTGTCCCACCCTAAAACTTTATAAACTTTATCTAATCATGGGTGATAGATTTTGTCCTAAAGCAAGGAAAAATTAAAAGCAAAAAGCACTAGATCAATTATAAGTGTTAAGAAAAAAACAAAGGGAATGATTTCAAATATTTCATTTAAGACAAGGGACATATATAATCCATAATGAGCCAAATGTCATAGATAATGATGAAATGAATACTGATGATGAATGCTTACCTAAAATTCTAAATTATGTTGCAAGGCCACATTCAAAGTATGAAGTTTTTAATTCCTGTACCGATGATAATATGCATGACTATTTACCCCCTAATAATGAATAAAATTACATGGAAACATAGAATTATGAAAGTAATAATGAATAAAATTCCATGAAAATATTGAATAGTGACATTTATAATGAAGTAAACTATATGGTAACAAAATTTGAAGAAAATAGTAGTGAAGATAATAGTATGAAAACACCAAATCAAAAAAAAATACCATTAGTAACACCTCCTAGGATTTTGCATAGAAGACCTATGTAATTAATTTAAGTTGATGAAAATATTTTGAAACCAAAGCTTAATAAAATGTCTGACCACCATTCAAGAAGAAAAGATGAAATAATTGAGAATAATTACTTTGAATATTTAAATGATACTCAAAGATGTCAATTATTTTTTTCACTGATGAAATTTATTAAAATGAAAACTAAAATGAACACATTAGGACTAAGAACATCTAATTTTTATGGTGAAAACAAAGCAATTGTTGAAAATTTGCATGATGCATAGCATACTTTAGGTGTGAAAAGTTGCTCCAAAGATAGTAATATTGCCTGACACATAATTACAACTTGTATAATAATTGGTCAAACAAGGATAAACAAATTGATTATAAAAATAAGCATAACACTTATCATAAGCATAAAAATATCAATCAAATTAATTGGGATAATTAAAATACTTGATGCTTCTAATAAAAACGAGTTTTGGGCATTTTATGGAAAAATTCCACAAACTTACAAGGCTATAATTGACTATTTAAAATATTTATTTGCATAGGTTTTGGAAAGATGACACAAGGGATTCAAACAATACAAAATATTTAGTGAAAAGAAGAGTTGGTTTTTTAAACCATGAATTGCATCTAAAAATTTATTGATTATGACCCAAACACAACTGTACTCAGGTTTTTACTAAAAATATATTGAAATGGCCAAACCATTCTATGTTAAAATAAATCACACATGCACCACTTGTTGTTATATTCAACATGTTAAATTTTAAATGCATTACGATGTTTTTCATCATATACGTTATAATTTGCATATTGACAAATTTTATAGGAATTTGGCATGTAATTTCCACCAAAACATTCAAGGGAATTTATTCCAACATTTTTTTGTTAAAGATTAGATGGAAGTTATTTTTTTATATCAAAGTATGTTTGGATAGAACTTGAAACATTTGTGGTGAATTTCAAAAATTAGAAAATTATATCCATGAGGATATTACAACTAGAACTAAACCAGAATTAGTTGGTTTTAGAAAATACAAATATATGACATATAAATTAAAATATGGAAAAGAATCTAAAATGTACGATCTTATTACAAAACAAATACCTATTTCAAAATTTATGGTCAAATTCAGGGAGGAATTTTGTTTGAATATGCAAGGCACACACACAAAGCTAGATGTTTGGATGAATAATTAAATTTAACCAATGACACATTTTCACTTGGTTCTATTGTTTCAATAGTATACTTTGTTAAGAATTACACATTCAAACCACAAATGGAGGTTCATTCACAATACTACACCTCAATATAGGTTTCCATTTCATGCATATAACATTCATGTATGCACCTTATAGTATAAATACAAATCTAAAAATATAAATGGAGCACCATTTATATATAAGTGATGATCAATCATATTATATAGAGTATGTGAAAGGCTATTTTGAGATGTTTTATGGAAAGGTGTCATAGAGAAACATTACTTTCAACCAATAATATATTTCATCAAACAAGTGCACATCACAATTTAAGAATTCAAGGATGTTTTATTGGTTGAGTGAATTCATGTTAGCACTGATTTAGGACATATTTAGAGTTTCACTAAGGCTATTCATAGAAAAGGAGAACATGATGGTGTTATAACATGTGTGAAAATAACACTTTCAAGAGAGGAGTTAAAGTTATATGATGACATTGATTTGATTTATGTAAAATATGTTATTGAATGGTATAATGAGAAAATGGCCCATGGTAGAAAACTCTAGTGTTCACAGATATTTTTAGCTGATAGAAGAAGAAAAATTGGCAAGGTATGACAATTTTATGACTATAACAAGATCAAGTAAGCTCCACTCATTTTGTAGCTCAAATGTAGGTTCTTTGATAATTTATATGAGACACATGGCATTTTTTTGTTAGGAATGAATGGAATTTGTTTAAAATGAGTGTGAGTCACAAAAAAAGGTGGATAAATGGAGTTTTAAGACTCTAAGTCCAAACAAAACATATCAAGTTTCACATACATTACAAATTAAAGATATGACATCATCACATGGATTTGACCATATATTTGATTTAGTGAAACCAGGTACACGATTAATCATTATATACTAAATTCTCATTATCTATCAACAACATTATTCAAAAAATGTTTTATTTTGTGATTTAGGGAATGTTTTTGTAGTTATTACATATAATAAAAATGAAGAGGGTACATATTACTAATTTTGGTGTGTAGAAGAAAAAAATAAATTGACTTCCTTAGTCACAGATGGGGAAAACATTGACCATCCTATTGGTTTTGTGGTAATTATATAACTTGGATTTGATAATATCCTATTAGAAATTTAGATGTATGGTTGTTTGAAGACAATGAAATACATATGAAGATACTAAAACATTCAAATTTGGTTCTCACAACAAATGTTTAATTACTCAAATACTAGGTTTGTGAGTCTAACCATGAAGCAATTATTGCTACTATCAATAGTAGTATCGATCCTAATGGTTCAATGGATTAAAATTATAATTTATGTTGATATTTCAAATGTAAATATATATAATTTTATCAAATTTTATTGATTTTGTGGATAGCACATATAAATATTTATTTAACTAATTACTAACATATTTTTTTGCAAGTTAATGGTGCCAAATAAGCTTCCACCTTCACATACTTGGTAATATTAGTAAATAATTTCATATTATAAAATCTCAAATAAATTTAATAAAAGTTCAAGAGAAGGTTGGTACCATTATTAAATAATTCTATATTATCTTGATGCTAAAATGGGTACTCTATCTCATAATCGAGTGGATTTAGAGGTATGGGTCATGGGAACACGTGTGATTTTCCTATCTAAATGTGTTGGAAGTGATGGATTTGAAAGGGGAGGTCACAAAAGTGGAAATGTTAGTTGGACAATAGGAACTTGTCTCTTGACTACAAAAGTAATACATTTCAACACTAAGTAGTATACCATCTTCCATAGATTCATCTCTTATGTTCAGTCATCATGATTTAAGGTAGAATTTAAGGGATTCAAAATGAATGTGAAGTTTATTTTGGTTCATTCAAATGAATTATTATTTTTTTATGCTAGTCTGAAGTTGGCCTAAAAATCTATAATTTTTACATATTGGGAAGGACATTATTGAGGATAGAATAGGTACTCTATCTCCTAACCAAGTGTGAACACATGTGAATAAATTTTTCCTAAATGCTACTAACCACCCCTGACATGGTGGTGATGCCATTTTTAATCTATGAATCACCATAGGTGGGGATCTCCATTTTCAGATTCAATGTTGAGAACATTTGTTGTTAGTGTTTTTGCATTTTAGAATAAATATAAAAACCTGTATTGGGTGGTTTTATAGGTCATGGTAGTGGTAACATGTTTTATTTTCCTATCCATATGTGTTGGAAGTGACGGATTTGTGAAGAGAGGTCTCAAAAGTGAAAATTTCGGTTAGAGGATAAAAACTTGTCTCTAGACTGCATAAAAATTATAATTCAACACTGATTTGTATACCACTTACCATAGATTTGTTTATTAGGTTTGATATCCATGATCTGGGATTAAATTATAGGCATTATACATGCACTCTAAGGCTCTTTTTGTTTGTATAAATGACTTACAATTTTCATTTTACATGCATCTAAAGTTGGCCTAAAAAACTATAATTTTCTCTTAATGGGAAGGATGTTTGTGAGGCCAGAACGAGTAATCGGTATCATTATATATCATTATTATAGGACAATAAATTAGTCTTATATTTTATTTTCCACCTAGTTGTGGTGGTAATGATAGTTTTTAGCCACAAAACACTAGATGTGGAGATCTCCAAATGTAGTTTCAATAGTGATAACATTTATTGTTATTGTTTCTGCGTTCTAGAGTAAATGTAAAAATATGTATATGAGTGGATTCATAGGTAATAGTAGTGGGTAAACATGTAATTTTATTATACATATGTGTTGGAAATTATGTATGTTGAAGGAGAAGATCTTGAAATAGAAATGTTAGTTGGATGACAAGAACTTGTCTCGTGATTGCACAAAAATTACATTTCAAAACTGATTAATCTACCATTTACCATAGATTCATTTATTATGTTATATCACCATGATTTAGGGTGACATTAAATAAATTTTAAATTAACTTTAAGTTTCTTTAGGTTCATGAAAATTACTTATGATTTTCATTTTATGCACATCTAAATTTGGCTTAAAAACTACATTTTTATCATATTGGGAAGGATGTTCTTCTGGTAGAATGAGTATTTTTTATCCTAATTAGATGTGATTAAAGGATAATAACTTGGTACTAAAATTTATGAAACACCATTGACATGGTGGTTATTCTATTTTTCATCCACGAAGTACCAAAGGTGAATATATCCAACTATGGCTTTAACATTGACAACATTTATTGTCAGTGTTTTTGCATTTTAGAGCAACTTCAAAAATGTGTATTCGAGTAGAATTAGAGATGTGGTCATATAAAAATTTGTTATTTTCACATATATATATTGTATATAAGTGTTTAATTTTCAAGAGGATGTCTCTTAAGTGAAATTTTAGTTAGAGGACAAGAACTTGTGTTTGGACTAAAAAAATGCATTTCAACACTCACTAGTATACTGTCTGCCATGTATTTGTCTCTTCTATTAGATCACTATTCTCTAGGTTGAAAGTATAGGGATTTAAAATTAATGTGAATGTTCTTTTATTTTGTACATACTATTTACTTTTTAGTTTTATGCATGTCTGGAGTTGGCCTTAAAAACTACAATTTTCTCATATTGGGAAGGACATTCTTGAGGCTAGTATGAGTACTCTGTCTCCTAAATGAGTGTGATTGGAGGTAAATAATTTGGTATTATAAATTATTCACTACCACCAAAGTGTGATGATGTAAGTTTTTAGTCATGAAACATTGTAGGTGGATATTTTCAACTATGGCTTTAACTTTGACAAAATTTGTTATCAATGTTTTTGTGTTTCAAAGTAGCTATAAAAATGCATATCTAGGTGGATTCAAAGGTTGTTTTAGTGGGAAAACATGTGATTTTACTATAAAAACATATTTGAAATGTTTTATTTATGAGGGGATGTCCTTAAATAATAAATGTCATTTGGAGGACAAGAACTTGTGTCTTAACTGCATATAAATTACTTTTTATCACTAATTAGATAATGTCTGCCATTGATTCATATCTTATGTTCAATAAAAATACTCTAGGGTAAAATTAGAGGGATTTTACATGCATGTAAATGCTATTTTGGATTGTGTAAAAAACTTATTTTTTTAATTTTACGCTATTTAAATTTGGCCTAAAAAATTACAATTTTCTCTTCATGGGAAGGATGTTCTTGAGGCTGGAATGGGTACTTCATCTCTTGACTAGGCATGATAGGAGGCCAAGAGCTCAGTCCTAGATGTCATTCCCCAATATTAAAATGATGGATATGATAATTTTTATCCACAAAGTGCCAAGAGTGGAGATATATAACAGTGGATTGAACACAAAGATGAGAATTTGGCCATTTATACAAATGCAGATCTTAAGTCTCTTATACCTTTGGCGATGTAGTGAAACATGAAAAATTCATAACGATATAAGTTTGATAAATAATGTAATGATTATAATTATTCAATTCAATGATTTTTTTTTGAAATTATATGCTAATGTTAGTATTTTGAAACCTAAAGCAAGACTAGTGTTAGGACTGTTAGTAATTAACACATCAATTTTAAATGCTACTAAATGTGCAATGATGCTAGTAAGTTTGAGTGTATAATGCAATATGACCCATATTAAAACCAAATGGGATAAAATTTAGTAGTGGTTTCAATCTACCTTAATGTAGTGATTTGACTTCACTTTGGTCAAAGTAGATCAATTATTTCCAATAGAGCTATTATCAACTATGAAGAGTAAAACCCAACCTAAGGTTTTGACCATTGATCAACTATAAAGACTAAAATACAGCCTATGTTTTGAATTAAACCTCTAATATACTAAAAGGTGCTATGCATAAAACATAGAAATTTTTTAATCTTATGCATAGGATTTTGAAGGGAAGAGATGAGTAGATTGAATCTAGAACTAAATTGAAATTGTTGATTGATAATCCCTTTAATAAATTCATCAATAAGAGACTGGTTCAATTTTTTTTTTGTGTTGTTATTTTACTGTGATAAATTTTTTAAGTGTTGCCAACTCTATTGTTGGTACATAGAGAGATATTTAATGCATTAAAAGATGAGAACATTCAAGAAATGTAGAGATGCCAATGTCAACCTTTTTTTATAAAATATATCATTGTATTATGATTGCATGGGTGGCATACAAGAGAAACTATTGAACAAGAAGATAGATTTTTTGACATGCTATACATATAAATAAGGGACAATAAAATAGTGGTAGCGAGTCACTCTAGTTCCAATATATGTTCTTATCTACTTAACCAACAAATTTTCATATCCCAACAATCACAAGTTATGATCTCTATTCAGTTCTCATTCCTAAATTCTTGCCTACTTTTCCTCAACAAATGGTTCATGATTATGCTCATTTAACTTGGCCAAATGTGTCCATTGTATCTCATTCCCCATAGGCCAATGGCCTTGGGACACAATAATAAATTAAAATCTCTATCTGATCTTCATTCCACACTGTTTAGCTACCTATTTTATTAATTCTTTTTCATATATGATGAATGTCATTTTTGTCAACAACAATTGGTGCTTATAAAGGTAACTATCTCATTTTTTATTTGACAAGAAAATGAATTTAGTTGTATATCATTCTTATTTAGTGATTTATTCAATTATATTGCATTCACCCTTTGCATGTTTGCTTTTTATTTAGGATGTTATTGAGTACACTATTTATAGAATTATTTTTTGATGATATTGATTTATTTAACATTGTATAATAAGGAAATATTAAAGATGTTAATACTTAAATATGGCTGTAAAACCATCAAATTTTTTTTTGAAATAATAATGTGGGATAAATTGTATGTAAAGGCATTTGAGGGATATCCATCTATGAGCAATGCATCCGAGGGAGAGCATTTTATGAGCAAGGAAAAAAGAGGGAGGCTTTTTGATAGTGGGATATGTCTTGCATGATATATATATATATATATATATATATATATATATATATATATATTGATACATAATTAAATATGGCAAAGGTGTGATCAAGCATACACATTAGTTGGAGTATCCCCAATGTCCACCCTCTCTAGTGTTAGTGTTAGAAAGCTTACTTGTATGCAAATTGAGTGTGTCAGTAAGAACACGAAGTGCATGTAAAGTTTTGATCTTCACAACCTCATTCAATGCATATGGGATTGTTTTAGGATGATGTGGATTTTGGATGTGGACTCTTACATGGTGATTAGGTCTATGATGTGCACCTAGTCTATCATATGCAAAGCCTTTTCCTTAGCCATAGAACTCTGTTTAGTCAAAATAATTAGGAATTTCATTGAATATAAACTCAAAATAGAGTTTTATAAAAAAACACAAAGGAAAATCATGGTTGTTACAAGGTGGGTAATCAAATACCATACACCATCGATCCCAAAAATTATTTCTTATCGAATTATTCTAGCACCAATGGATTGGGAACCGTTTACATGATAATAGAGGTGGTGTATTAGTTGATGGATCAATAAATATTAAACAAAAATTTTCTTTTATTTTTTACACCCACCATTGAAAATTTGCTAGCATAGTAAGACCTACATCTTTCAATATGAGATGTCCATCTATCAATTTGACCCATTATCGAGTCAACTTGGCCTAGTAATGACTAATATATTTTCCAAACAATTATTATGGGTATTGGTTGAATGGGAGTCCCTAATTCTCTTAATTGTCACTTCAATATGTATTTTATTTTCTATTGTGTGATAAAATCCTCCTGACTACCTGGGGGGTCTTATGAAATTATAGGAGGGTTACGAGGGTTATGAGGGATTTAGAGATTTTTCCTTCTTCAATTCTAACATTTTTTTTCTTGCACTTGAATGAGTTGTACAAATTGAAAAATAAATGGTTTTAACAAAAAAATAATGCAAATCCAAAAAAAATACTTAATTTTGTGTTAATTGGAAGGAATTTAGTTTACTCACCTCTCCTCTAATGCAACATTTCTAATTTATCAAGATAATTGGCAAACTAAATAGAACATAGTATGTGATGGTAGTTGTATCCTCTTGGCAAGCAAAAATAGGCACAATATGATTAGAATGAAACAGAAATATTAGTGTTTTTTTTAACATTGTTAAAATAAACATGTATATATTTTAGTCTTGGTATTTACCAAGCCTAAAAAAAATAATTTGTATGAATTATTTTAAAAATGTGTACATGTTTGTGGCCAATTCATGAAAATTTACATAAATTTCTCATCAACTCTTTATACTTACTTGAAGGCTCTATCTTCTTGAAACTTGAGTCCATCCTAAAAAAATGCTCCCTCTAGCTACACAATCATACTATCACTGAGATTCTAGTACATTTGCATGGCAGACAACTAGAAGACATGACATGGGAACCCCTATTCTAATTACAACATAATTTTCTTGATCTCAAACTTTGAGGATACATATTTTTTAAGCTGGATAAAATGTTAGGAACCCTTCATCTAAACTATTCTAGTTTTTATTATGTATTATGAATAAAATTTGTGGATGATGGGTTGTAATATCTGTGAGTGTGTTCACTTTTGATTATGACCTCAATTTTGACATCCACTTGATAGTCACTTAGATTTTTTTCCTTTTTGTTGGGAAATTGAATAGGGAAAAAGTAATATATTGGGCACAAGGTGTTCTTTTAGTCCCCTTTTATTATAATGTTTTTCCAAGCTTAACATATTTGTATAATTAGATAGATAAAATTTGTCACCGAATATTGGAAAATTTGTGAAGAAATAATGGAATTATTAATAGTGTTATGTGAAAAATCCAAGATAAGGGCCTTGGCATTGATATCTCTCAACATTTTGCTAATAAATGTATTTAAGATATCTATACTATTGTTAAAAGTGGTGAGAATATACATGCACACATTTTGTTGTGAAACTTGTGTATAAATTTCATCTATATTTTGAAGATAATTTTAAATAGAAATATGTGACATCTAGATGAAAATGAGAGGTTATAAATTCTATTCAAATCTCTACCAGTCAAAGGTCTAACTAAAGTTATGTGAGAAAAGTAGTAATCACATTTATAGAGTACTCATACTTATTACTTTTACAAAGAAAGAATGATTTGATTTTTTGGGCAAGTAATGAAACATCTAAATGATAAAGAAAAATAAAAATAATAAAAGAATAAAGCAAATTCTATATTGAACCCAAATAAATAAAATGATAAAACAATAAAAGGTAAAGAATCTAAATAGTAAAAAAATAAATAATATTCCATAATGAATGCAACTAAATAAAATGATAATATTATAATGCAATCAAAGATAAAACATCTAAATGGTGAATAAAAAGTAACAATTCAACCCAGATAGAGAAAATGATAAAAGGACCAAAGATAAAGCATCTAAATGGTAAAGAAAAAGTAAAAAAAGTGTCTTGCAAAAAGAAAAATCCATATCCCATGGTTATTAGTACTAGTTGGAGGTACTATTGTTTGCACCTTAAATACTTAGTTTGACCTCCTTGTCATCTGCAACCAATGACAGTCTATTGATCAACAAAAATGGAAAGCCTGATCGAATGTTAGGAGGGGTATATTAATATTTTATTTAGTTTTACATTACTACTAAAGAGTGAATACTTGGTATCAAAAATAACCAATCAGATGGTTTTGATCCCTTTATTTTCCTTTTGACCCCTTTGGAAACATCATAGACACGATAGATTTTTATCATAGGTGGATGGAACACATGTTTCGAGGGAGAAACCATAGATAAGTTGTAGTGGAAAATGCATGTCATTCCTCTTGCTAGTGTGTATAGGTATAGGGGAGGTCTACTTTCACTATAAATCTAAATATTATTGATTGTAATGATCATTATATTCAAAATATAAGCTTTGACATCAGGAGCAGATGTTGTATCCACATTTATGCTCCACATTATTTTTGTTATTATGGTGTAGTCTACTACATGACCTTCATTACCGTCATCGTGATAGAAACCATTTGAACTTAAAAATTATGCAATATCATTATGTCATTGATGGTGGGTTATGGTGTTTATTTAGATGTGAGATGATTAATACTGATGATAGGGATTTCATATTTTGATTCTCTACACGATCATTGAAAAAAGGTAACTTCAAATAATTTTATTTTTTTTAGATTTGATCTAGTTCTTATGCTTTAGGGTTTTTATGGCCATGAAATTATTAGTCTCAAAGAGATCTCTAAAAATATGTTTATGCTCTAATCTAGAAATATATGTTATAGTTTTTATTGTTGTTGAAATATTTTTCTTCTTTTATTCCATCTGATGTAATGGCCTAGTGAAATTCATAGTTCACCTTTGATTTTATTGATTCATGTTTTTTTAATTATAAAGGATTTTTTACTAAGGAATTAAATATTTATGATTATTCCCCATGCTTATTCTTATTTTAATATAATTGTTTTAGTAACCACTATGGAAAGTGGAAGAAGAGCACTAGAGTTCCTTGGCTTGGATGAAGAACACAATTCCATGAACATTGATGTATGCAATTGTCATCAACTCTATTACAATTCTTTGTTATTTGAAATTAATTTCAAGTCCTAGAATAAAATTAAACCTAATTTGCTAGGAATTGCAATCTATCTTTTATTGATGCATAACTTTAATATTAATATGATAATCATAGATTGTTGTATGCCCAGAATGACTAGCTATGACTTGCTTAAGAAAATCAAGGCATTTTCAATTTTGAAATCCTTTTAAAGGAAACATCATATTTGGAAATTTTTAAAAGTTTCTAATTTTTTTTTCATCCCTTACAGGAGCCCTCAACACTAAATGAGATAGTTGCAGTCATCATGCCTTCTAAAAATGTTTTGGCTCAAATTCACATGTAGGAGCTATAATTTTTTTTTTTTTGGTTTTATAAAATTGCTTTGTCAAGGGGAAACCACCTATTAATGTTGGATTTTTTTTTTGAGTTACAGGGCATGAGAAAATGTATGAAGTATATGCATCAATTATACATAAATCATTTTTGGAGTTTATAGAGAAGGAATTATGAAAAAGAGCAAATGTAATGAAGTAGTTGAGTGCAAGTAAGGACATGTTTTAGTCCTTACTTAGGCTATGAAAATTCTCACTCTTCAAGTAGATTTATTACATTATTTCATTTTCATTTTTATTTAAAAATAATAATTTTCTCAAGGCATTCCCCAAATTTATCTAAACAATATAAAACTTTTATAACCTTGTTTGAGCACATGAGATCAAATCGCTTTTCGTCTAGTGTTGTTAGTTTATTTTGTATAAATTGCTTTTAAGTGATCAATGTTTTATTTATTTTTCAAGTTTTAATATATATATATTAAAAAGAAAATTCACTAGGTCTTATGTAGTTACAATAACATGTGTTTTATTAAAATTATCTAGAGTATTGATATTCACACTTAAATTTTCAATATATAAATTTTTTGACCGCGTAGTCAAAATTTAAATGCTATGTAATGGGAGTGTTTTTGTTTCAAATTTTTTCAAACATGTCAGTTCATTTTCTTTTAGTATGCCTCCACTTTTTTCATACATGCATATCAGGACATTCACAACTTCTATGTTTGACAAATATCTGTTATCACTTATCGTTTTATTTATGTCTATACCTTGTTTCAAAGCTCCCATTGTAGCATGGTATGGGAGGATGCTCATAAATATTTTTGAGTTTTGATTTAAATATACCATGTTCATTTGCTTAAGTTCCTCCAAAGACTTTTATATAAACCCATTTTGTGTATATCTTGCTACCCTAGCATTCTATGTGATGACATCTATTTAGAGGCATTTTTGTGAAAATTCTTAAAGCCTTGTCAATCTAATACTCAAACTTAAGATAATAATTCATAGGTATTAATATAATAATTATTAGAATTTTAATATTATTTTTATAAGTTTTATTTTTTAACACAGATATATTCCAAGAGAAATGATTTTTTTTCATGTTTTCTTTTCCATTTTTTAAAATTTTAGAGAAAAGGTGTTTATTGCATTCAATGCTGACCAAAAATAGTGCTACACACCTATCATACACTATGTAATAATAGTTTTTTTATGAACACTTTCATATTAGCATAAATAAATGCTTAAAAGGACATCGGGTTGATACATTTTACTTTCGCGTGTTATTTTCTTACATAGCCCACCTAGTTCTCAAACATTTCAAAGTATTTTGCCTTGTGGTCATCTTTTGCAACTAAAATCAATATGATATTGTAAATGAATGAATGTGAATATAGTTATTACTACTTTGCCTCATGTTCCTCTACTACAATTTAAATCAATAGGCTATTGTAGTAAAATGAATGTGAATATAGTTCTTTCTATAAACAAATGTTAATATGATTATGTTCCTAACGAAACTACATGTACTTATAATTGGTTGAGAAACATGAGATGAAAATAAAAATAAATACATTTGTCCAACAGGCTACTCAAATTTAAAAAAACACACCCATGGCAAAAGGTCTTCCACCATGTTGTTGAGGAATAACCACTTTAACCTTAAGTTAGCTAAAACATAACCGAAACCAATTATAAATGTGGAATTTCCCTAGGATGTATAATTAACAAAAATTATACCATGCCTAAGTCAAATAAAATGAATAATGCCATAAATTGTGCACGAAAAGAGTCTTCTTAAAGAATAAGGAAGAGATGAATTAAAGAAACTATTATAGATAAACATGCACACATTATATTATATACATAAGAATTAAAAAAATTGATAATTCATTTCACAATTACTTATTTTCTAAGCTTATCAATTCCAAACTCATGCTCCCATAAACTACCATCTTTATAACAACACGACAAGTACTCAATCCACAAATCAACTCTTATTATTTTTGGTGAACTTATAAACTTAAGTCTAGTAAAATTGGGTAATTTGATTATCACTTGACTATCCTAATACAATAAAACATTTTCACACAAATAAAAATTCTTTAACATCATCCTTAAAAACTCTTTGGGGTCAAATTAACCTGTAAACACATGAATGCATGTTGAATGATTTCATTTAAAATGATGCCATATGTTATTACAATTCTCACAAGTAAAATTATTATGCCCTTACCATATGGTGAAATCTATAGGAGATGCAAAGTTTACGTTAATTTATATTTTAGTGATTGTAACATTTTTCTCAACACCACTTTGATTTTCATTGTGGTTGTATATTTAGAGAAGCTATTTTTTGGTCCATATATCCATCTATAAATCCTCTATAGAAGAACTTGGATTTTTTTTAAAAAAAAAATATCTATTGATAATTATAAGAATTAGAGAGGGGTAAAGGAAACATGTAGAGAGAATTAGTTCTATCATTGAAGCTCAAATTAGTAGTACATTACATTGTACTAGTTTTTGTTGCTCATGAATTAATGTAATTATTAGAGTGTTGTTATACATTATTATACATTATTGAGTACCTTGAGAAACATAAAGGAATCTCAGCTATCCCCTAGTGTAATTCTAACCCAAAAAACTCATTCTCACATTTTTTAAGTCTATTTACACCAACTAGGGCAAGGTGAATAAGTGCATTTTCCTAATTATCAATGTGAAGTTTAAGAAAATAAAGCAAGGTTTTTGGAGCTAAATATTTGATGAACACAATTGTAGAAACAATTTTAAACTAAATGAGACTTATAAGAACCATAGTCACTAAGGTTTTTCACTTAGAAATGAAAATTTATGTTTGGATAAGGTCCTTCTGTTCACCATGAGTTTTCATGGTTATTTTTGTCTTGTGAAAAAATCATGATTTACATTATAAAATTTTGTTTATTATCTGTAGATCTCTTGATATTCAAGATACACATTTAAACACTCATTTCATTTTTGTTTCCCTTGTTTTGGAAATATAATTTTGTTTGATTTATATATTGACATTCATTTTAGGCCTAGTTATATGTTTGTAGATATTTGCTTCACAAATTGATTGAAACTAGTTCATTACACCAATAGGCATCTTACAATGGCAGTTGGTGACGGTGGTGGAATGTAATTTTTATGATATGTTAATAATTAATGGTCGACCTTAAATTTGATGTCAATTTAATTATCATACGGTAGTTTTAACCTTACAAATGATATCCATTTGACCATCATATGGTATTTTTTAATTCTTGCTTTGAGAATTCAATTGAAAAATGATAATATCCTAGGCATGCCATGGAGTTGGACCCCATTTTGATTTACTTGAAATATGTTTTCAAGTGTGACATAGTGGTTTAACTAGATTAATGCAACACATCACTAATGAGTAGGGAATTTTATCAAATGATAATGGAGTCATTAATCAATATTATATGTGAGAAATATAATATAGACGCATTGAGATTGATATATCTCAATGTTTTTTAGGCAAATGCATTTAAGATCTTTGTACTAGTTCATAATATAATTGGATATTTTATAGTATTTTATTTAATTATGTATGTTATATAAAATTGATGTACATAATCATCACTATAAGGTGGTTTAATTAAAAAATGTATATAATGGAGTAATGTTTTTGGATTGAACTCGTAGGATCCCTTTGCTGTAACTCTTTTAGTTTGTATTAGGTATTATTAATAAAAACTTAGATGCTTATGCTTTGTAAGTCATCCTATTCTTTTAATAATTATCCCACATGTATGGGAGTTAGTAGTTTTATTGATTAGAATAACTTAAATAGAGGGATTGTGTAAGAGGAAATATCATCTATTAAATATTTGGTATTGATGTGTTCTTAAAGGAGGTTTCCCCCTTGAAGCGGCCTATGATACTTTGTAGTGAGATTCTATCATTTTCAATACATTATTATTATTATCTTTCCATTAATTGAATTTTGGTTATATTTTTTTTTATTTTTAGAAATAAAGTTACTAACATCTAATATCACACTTTTTCCAAGGCCTTTTTTCGAAGCAATTTTTTGTGGTTTAGGGTTAACTACTTCTATCCACCATATGCTCTCACCTCACCCAATTGGGATCTTGGTGATCATAAAGTGGTAACACGGTGGTGATACTAAGCTTATTCCCTAATTTTTTCTCTTCTCTCTTCCTTTTTTAGGTTATAACTTATGTTCTGACAATTTGAAAAATAATATAAAGCTTTCAATTTGGCCTAAGCAATTATCAAATTTTCCCTAATTTTGTGAATATAGGGGTTGTACCATAATACACAAGTCATTAGACAACATTTCATATGGAATTTTGCTTTCATGTGCCTTAGGATATGTAGGAATAACCCATGTTTGCTTTTGCATACAAGCCATCAAAATCCTTGGTCATTTGTTTATGTGATGCACCCATAAACAATTATCCCCTAAAAGTTACTTGCACCATACGTTGGAGATGATATAATGTGATATTTAATGGTTATTTTCTATATTTAGTGCTCAAAAATATTAAGTTTTCACTATTTTACAAAGGACATTAGTATGTTTATAAGCTCATTCAACAAACACACTCTATAGTATCCTTCTTCGTAACCCTAGAATTCTTATAGTCACATATCCAATTTTGAATTCTTGAAAATCATAGTCATAGCCAACAACCAAAAAAATATATCATATTATACCAGTTGATAAAAACATGGTAACTATAGTTTACATAAGGATCAAAGTGTTTCAAAATGATTACATAAACTTGTTTTAGTATCTAGAAGTGCCAAAATGTTTTTGAATGGTTACTTAAACTCATTACAGTACCTAGAAGGGTTAGAATGTTTTAGAATAGTTACCATGAACTCAACATTTTAGATAACCATAAAAATCCAAAAAAATAACAAATATACCATAGGAAGAATACAACATTGTGATTTTTCATAAATTTGATCATTTCAATGGGTATTTCAATTTATTAGAAAATAATTTCCTACAGATTTATTTTTCACCTGTAGCCCTGAAAATAACTTTTTTTTCACCCTTACAAAAATTATATCATTTTTATCATCTCGTGGATTTGATCATTTTAAAATATAAATCTAGTCATATTTTTTTAACACACCCAAATAATTATAGTCAATGATTGTCACCCATGAAAAAAACCAAGCCATCACACATAACATTAAGGAAATTTAATCTTAAATGGTTATTTTTACATAATCATTTTCCATTACAATGCATTCATTATATTCGGTTTTCAACGACTATGGGTGTAATTTAATGATAAGCAAGACATATATGCTTTCAACGAAGATCCAACTTAATAACCAAACATGATGCACACATAATATAATTAATTTAAAACATGTTCAAATAAAATCATGCAATGAACTCTATTGAGGTTCAATTATATACAAATGAATTAGTAATAAATCTTATTCTTTACAAAATAGAGTATTTATAGAGCTATGAGAAGGATCTGAATCTTCACCTTCATGATAATTCATTTCTAGTATTAAGGAAGCCTTTTTATATTTAAAAACATTTAAAATTCAAACTAAACCAATATTTTATACAAAATATCACACTTGTCACCTTTTGAAGTACCCAAAATATTCCTACAACTTATGTTTCATATCTTAATATCAACACTTTCCTGAACTTTAACAGTTGTCTCATCCTTAATTATAGTCGCTAGTAGAATTCTATAGAGAAGAGATTTGGATTTTTATTATGCTAAGCTACTAGTTTGATCAATAATAAATGATTATAATTTTATATCAAATAATTATTTACTGATGTTCACATCTTACGTACTATTTACTCACCCTTGTTGGTTTTCAACTAAGTAACATACCAACCTACCACCCTTTATGGGTTTTCAATAGGTTGAAAAAACCAGAAGGTCACCCTTTATGGGTTTTCAACCTTGTTGGCCCTACTCACAAATATTATTTCCTAAAAAAATATATTGAATTCAAATTTGGAACAATTTATTTTAACTACACAATACCTTACTATGTTGAAGGCATAGACTGGGTGAATGGAGAAGGATTAGTCTGAAATGCCTAGACAACTACTAGAGCATTTTTGGATGATGATATTGATGTTGATATTGATAATAGAGGAAGGGTTTATTTCACTTTATTATATTATAAGATTTGAATTTATTGTGAGGGTGTAATGTACTTGGGTTCATCTTGGATCTCTTTGATTGAATTATCCAAGTTTGTCCTGGATATTAACTACTTGTGGTTGTGAGAACCTCTCCCCATTTTATGTCATTAAATAAAAATGGATATATATCATTTCATTTATCTTGTCTAAGGGCCAACCCAATGCCCATTTCCTCCTATGAATCAAGTAATAGAACTAGAATATGGTGTGCAACCATTTTCTCCTAGCTAGGTGTGATTGCAATCAAATTTTTTCCTGAAATGTTTTAGGATGGATGGATATAAAGAAAGTTCTTGTGCACAAGATTTTTTCAATGTGATATATATCTATACCATGCCTTATATCAAATCAATTTTTCATCATTAATGCAATCATCCCTCGATCAACCTTTCACACCATTTTTTACTTGATTTAAATTAAAACAACCATTTTGATGTGACCCTTAGATTTTTGATGACAAGGTGCAATGTTTTCCTTAATTGAATTCAATGATGTGACATGTCATCATTATATATTTCAATGCTTACTTATTTTTTCCATTATTACCTTTTATCAGACTGATATTTCTTGGGCACACTGTGATATTATTATTTATTTTCCATTAACTACCTTAGACCATTGGTAGTTATACATTATGTAGCATATTTGCTTTTCCCTTTACCATATCATTCCTAGAATTTAATATTTATCATGTGAGCTTTGTTATTTATCTTTACTATGATCTTACTTTGTTTTCATCACTCGTTATAACTTTAATATGGTACACCAAATTGATTATTATGATATAAAGACCTCACTACATAGATATATTTCTGCAACTTGAAAAAATAAACAAACATGTTAAAATAAAAATCATATGCTACCATGTGCCACTTGACACTCACTTAGATATGCATTATTTTACTTGAAATCATTGGTGTAAGGGTTTGAGCCTACATCCATTTACCCTTCTTGATAAAATGGATTATTTAAGGTCTATGAGTATTATAGTGACTTGTTATGACACTTAATGAATAATGTATTGATCTTTCCATCTAATGGGTAATTTAACTGAGTGCAATCTAACCCTGATATCATGTAAAAGAACCCTTAATCTAGTCAAAACTCTTTAGATCATGATATACAATCATGTGAAGATTTATGACTCTACTTGTGGACTTTCTACATCCAATTTTATTTATATATAATTTCTTCCATACAAGACAAACAAAAAAATAATTATTGCAATGAATACTTATCTCCTATGTACAATATCATTTTGGCTTGCAAGCTATGAACTATGTATTCCATAGGAATTATAACTTCCATGTGTATATGCATGCTAGGATTTTTCTACACCTATCCTATATAAATATACTAGAATTCACATGAATGGGTCAATCAAATAGAGCCTATGATACTTAATGAGGTAGGTAAGGATCATGCTAGGATATAAACATAATTAGAGGGGTTGTCTACAACATAATTATCAAGAGGAAAGTGTTCTGAATCCTATGTCTATGACATAAGGAAGTAAATATAACTAATCCTCTATAAAAAATGATGGATATGATACTAAACTAAGTAAATAATATAATTAAAATAGTTCTTGTAAGGTGTGTAATAAACTAAACTAAAGGTAAGGTACTGTCATAAGCCAAATGATATACTAAGCAACTCGAGGTGGAAGATGGTAATTCTAGGAAGTCTTATACCTATCCTAGCTTAATTATAGATAGAGAGAGACTAGACAATGATACACATACAACTATTCAATAAGCAATGAAATATATAAATTAATAAGTGACAAAGGAAAGAGCATAAGGTTATAAATATTTGCTATGATGTGGACCTATTGAGCTTTAATCTCCCACTTGGCTCAAGTGGAGATTCACTAGAGAATGTCATGGGTGAATTATTAAAGTGTAGAAAGGAATAAAGACTCCTTATTTAGGACCTATTTATGCCTCCTCATTTTTAATCTCCAAGATGTCCATATGACAAGATATCCTCATGACAATAATTTAGACCTATAACTCTCCTAAGAGGACTTAGGGTAAAAGTGTGAGAACAAGTAGAGAGAATAAGTTTGATATGATATGATATGAATGAAATATGACCCATATATATATATATATGTATATATATATATATATATATATATATATATATATAGGTCATATTTCATTCATATCATATCATATCAAACTTATTCTCTCTACTTGTTCTCACACTTTTACCCTAAGTCCTCTTAGGAGAGTTATAGGTCTAAATTATTGTCATGAGGATATCTTGTCATATATATATACAATACTTAAACATAAAATCCAAATTTTGTTAGCTGTATCATCCATTTTGATACAGTTACAAAGTTGTTCACTATCATAGAACTACGCCAGCTAGGCGAATGTAAAAAAATGATAAGAGGCATTGAAAATAATTGCATCATCCTAAATAATAATATATAAAAAGATAAAGGAAATAAACATATGGTATCACCATGGATGATATTTTAGGATATGAAAGAAGTAAAACTAGCACAAATGACCCAAGTGTAGACACTCAAAAATGTCACCTAGACTAGTTTTCGATGTCAAGTTACACTGGACCTACTCTCAATATTAAGTTAGCTAATTACCTATCCAAATAACCCTAAAATAACTTTTAAAATTTTCCTAACATACCTAAGACACCTATTATAAAAACATTTTAACTTACTTTTGCCTTGGAATATGACCACCACTGGTCAACCTAACCAGTGATGGTTAGCCTGACCATCATCGGTAAGGTCCCCAAACCTGCAACATAATAATTTATAGATGTGAATAGGATAATAATGAGAAAAATGTAAAATTTAACATGTGAAACTTATAGATAAACATCACTTCAAATTAACATCTTTACCACAAACCAATTTAGCAATTTCCTTCCTCCTCACTTAACACTTCTTACAATAAAATGAGGGCTCTTGGAAGGGAAAATGGGATCGGAAAATTACAGCCAGGCTCTCTTGTTTCCTTTGTGAAGGTATTAAAGCAACCCAAAACTCTATCCAAGTGACTTTTGAAGGCTGAAGTACTGTTATGCTACCCAATTTTCTTTAGATTTTGATTATCACACACTTTGCATCCAGCAGGTTTTACTTACTTGTTTTAGTAATTTATTTCATTATTAACCTTTTTGCCTTAATCAAATCATTTACACCTCATTTATCCCCCACTAGATCAATAATTAGTATTTTTACCATTTTTCATTCCCTCTCCAACTCTACTTAAATATCTTACAAAACTTACCCAAGAAATAGTAGCTAGTTCTTGTAACCATCATTAGTTACAAAAACCATTATCGGTCACCTAATCCTTGTCGGTCAGACTAATTGACACCGATAAACCTAACCACTATTGGTCACTTATTAGGAATATAATAGATTGTTATCTCTATCCCCTTGCACACCCAACTATATCTTGATTCTACTTTTGAATTGCCTGTAGAGCCTGTTCATATTTTTTGAGCCAGATCTTGACCCATTTTGGCATGGTATTGACCCATCATGCTACAATTAGTCATCTTATCGAATAGATATTTTATTATTATTTGGAATAATCATTTACTTTCTTGTAAATTTGAATATAGGAACATTTCCTTTCTATTATCAAATTATCTTATCATTAGGGGAGTAGATTGATAGCCTTCCAAGGAAGCTTTCACTTCTTGGAGCTAGCATATGCTAGGTAGTCCACACTTCATATCTATCTAACCAATGATCTAGTTTAGTGCAGTCTTATTGCAGGTGGTCCTTCCTCACCAAAAAGGGGCTCTCCCTTCATTTGATCATTAATGAGCACAACATTTAACTAGGTACACACATCTCATCATTTGTTGCTTTCCTTCCTTCTAAAAAGTTAAGAATAGAGTTAGAAATCATAAGAAACATTCTGGCACCCTCGGTGGGACCCCTTTTGGGTTCATAGTTCCTTTTGGTATATAGTTTTAGTAGTGAAAATTCATTTTCTTGCATTTATATCATTTCAAAAATTCAAAAGATAAAAATTTCATTTCTTTTCTTTTTTAAAACTCAAAAAAAAAAAAAAAATCATTCTAGGCCTATGTTGCATCTTCATCTTGCATCAAGTGCATTCTAGTTGTTCTATTTTCATCCAATGAAATAAAAGTATTTTTATTAGTTAAAATTGAGAACATTCATGATTTATGTACTTGATTTAGCTCACCTAGTTAATTAAAAGCATTATGAATTAATCGTAACACACTTATGTTACACTACCAAACCACTTGCATGAAAACAAACATCAAAATTTACTTGAGACAAGGCCTATTAAGATTTCATCACCCTTTGTATCACCTTACCTCACCCGATGATCCCACTTGGATTTCATCACCAAAGGGAGGACCCACTTTGTTCTCTGATAGAGTATAAACTCTAGACAAATGGTATCTATTGGCTAAGCAGCCTGACTCGACTTTGGGTTTGTGAAGAGTGGGGAATAAGCCCTCAGTACTAGGCCATGTACCTGATCTAGCATAGATTATTTTGAGCACCAAAATTTAACCTGCAACCATCTTTAGACAAATCTTCTAGTACCTAAATTACAAGCCAATTTCCCCTTTCACACTCTTTAAGGCATAAGCCAAAAGTGATTTAAAACAAATCCTAGGATTAATTACGCTTTTAGTTTATGCCTTGCTTGCTTTGCAATTTTCTTTATTTTTTCATTGTTTGAGGTGAGAGGTTCATTATCCATTTTTGATTTCTTACATGGTCTTTACTAGACAACAACTGATAAATTTAAACAACCAACCACCATCTTCCTCTTCATCTTCATCCATGGATTACACCTTAGATATTGATAGATCCCCTCATACTTTGCCCCACCATTCTCCTTCACCTACCAAGCCTCTAATGGTTCTCGAAGGTAATGCAGATTCACCAGCCTTTTAGATAACAACTAAGTTTCTCCTCAACATTATCTTAATACTTTATCCTACCTTGCTTTGACTACTTCGATTCTACCTGTGCATCTACCTTATGGGATGCCACACCACCTCATTGTTGGTGTTACATCAACCCAACCTTCGGTTATCCAATATTCATCTTCTACCATTGGCTCATCTAATACCACCACCCAGACACCTATTACCCCAAATAATACCTCTAACATTGGTTTAACTCTACCCCTTGTCACTTATGCCCCTTCTACTGATATAATGTCTTCCACAACCATTTTTACCATCTCCTCTATCTCAACCAATATACCAACCTCTTCCCCCCTTCAAAACTTGGTACTATCCATACCACAAACTCTTCCCCCCATTATCACTAGGGTGACTACCCATCAACAATGCACAAACACTTTAACATTACCAAAACAAACCATACCCCCATCAACCAACCCAAATATACCCCTAAAACAATCGTTATTAGGTTCCTCAAGTCCTCATAACATCCTATCAATATATTCCTAAACTACATAGATATATTTCACCTTCCACCCAACCCTAAATGTTTATTATTCTTGTTGGGGCACTATCCCAACCTCAAATTACCATGTACCAATATTTGGTTGCTTTCCTACCTCTTACCACATATCAATTCATAGCTGTAACCCAACCTCAACATAATTTACCACAAAATTATGTAGCTACCCAAACTTAACTTGATTTGATCAAGATGCTTATGGACAAGATGACCCATCTCGAGTCATCTTTCTCTAGGTCCCATAACCTTTTATCCTATGACCAAATTTAAAATGAACCTATTAACCCATATGTTCCAATTCATGCTTATCCTCCTCAATGGGAGCCCCCAAATTTATCTAAGTTTCAAGGTAAGGAGGATCTATGGCAAAATTTGAGGGTGTTTCACCATTTTTGTTACTTGATAGCATATGACAATGCTCTCCTCCTCTGAACCTTATGTCTTTATCAAGACCAACCTTGGATTGGTACAATTATCTTCCTAAACACTCTATCTTTTCATTCCCCCAACTCACCCAAATCTTCATAGAACATTTCTTAGTAAGCATATCTAAGAAGGTCTCCATAACTAACCTTTATTCTATCAAGCAGTTTGATGATGAATCAATCATCAACTTCATCGTATGATGGTGAGGTCTCATCAATCAACTATCCTTTTCACTACCCCAAGAAAAACTCATTGAGATTTTCTCTAGGGGATGCACAAAACATATTTTTCCCACCCTTCAAGTGCAAACATTCAGAACCTTTGATGAAGCATTCACTATGGTATGAAAACTTGAAAATTGGGCCATAAATGAAGGTAAATTGAAGCTGTGCAACCACAATTCTTGCTTCAAACCCAATGATCCCTCTTACACTAAGATAACCACCCAACCCAATCCTAAAGCTAAAGCTTCTACAAACATAGTTATGTTTAAAGCTGCCCCACCTCTGTCTATTAACCAACTGCATCAAACCACTCCTTCCAACCCTTTTTACCCACCAAACCAAAATCAAAATAGGGTCCCCCCTAAAAAATTCACACCTATAGGAGAATATTATGCCTCCATGTTGGATAAATTTCTTAAAGATAATGTCATCCAAATTTGACCTGTTAATCCACCCCAATAATTTAACCCCTCTCACCTCCTACCTGGGTGGGACAACAAAAATGACCATTGTGCATTCCATCATATCATTGGACATGACATAAATTGATGAAACACATTTAAAAGTCTTGTCCAAAACTTGATTTATAATGGTTTATTGTCATTTGACAACCCCAATGCACCTCTCAACCATTCTCTTGATATTTTTCATAAGCCTTTCCCTACCCATACTTCACCTACCCAACACCACAACAACTAATTTGAACCATATTCATTTCATGAGGCACACACTATCAACCTAATTACCAATGAGCCTATAGTGGATGAGCCCCTTAATTTGATCACTCCTTCAGCCACTTACCTATGGAAGAAGCGAGTTCACCTTTTATCCTTTTAGGTACCCAAATAGAGGAATCAACAACCACCATCACTTCACATAATCAAACCATACCGATACCTACCCCTTCATTGATCAAAGCACCAAAGGAGGCAACCATTGATTTAACCACCTTTTATTCTACCCCACCAATCATAATAGTAGAGCCATCTTCTATTCTATTAGACACCCAAATAAAAGAAGGAACCGTGACCACACTTATACCACTAATCAAAGAACCATCCATTCTTCCTTTGAAAACCACCCTACAAGCAAAGACTACCTCATCTACCCAATCAAAAATTTTGAACCCTTATATCTCAAGTAAAGATGAAGGAACCATTCCCTCTTCTTCACCTAAGGGCTTAACATTTGAAACAACTGATCAAGGAACCAAACCTATTTATAAGCCCTTTTTTAGGTTAGTGCAAAGTCTAGAATTCACTTCACAACCTGACCTTGATAGAGCCACCTTATGGCATCATCTTGGTCTCCCATACCAAAATAAAACCAAGCCCTCTACCTCATTAACATCCACTTTTAAACCTATTATCACCTCTTCATCAAACATCTCTTTCTCCCAAGCCATAGGAAAACCATATCACCCACCTCCACCTAAGTCATCTCATAATTTTCTTTCCAGACCAACCAAGAATCTAGGAATCCTCCCTATGCCAAGAATTTCTCACCCACATCTAGCTATATATCTAACTCCATCAAATCCACCAAAGAAACCACCAACCAAAATAATAAAAAAGGTGGAGTTGTCTAAACCTCTACTTGAACTCAACTTGTGCCACCCCCTTCCCATTTACCTTCTATTTTAGGACCTCACCCTTCTACCATCCCGATTACATATTTATCTTTAATTAAACCAACCCCTTTGTCTATGCCTATACTTCCACCCCCCAAGCCATCAAATCCTTCATCATTCTTAACTAAATTATCTGTTTCCACCTTTTATTTATTATCAATCCCTCATCATCTACCTTGAAACCATCTATCGCTAAACCAGTCATAACCAAGCCACCCCAACCTAAACCATCTTCCAAATATATTTAACCATCTACCACTTCTAAAGTCAAACCCACACCTACGAGGGTTTCTATTTATACAACTAGAACTTCATATGAACCTTATTCAATTATTTTATAGAGGTTATTACAAATGTCTTCCATTAAATTTCCACCCATTAAACCCTTCAACCCATCTAATACCAAACCTTCCTGGTTCAATGACACTTTTATTTGTGCATACCATAGGGCACCTGAACATGACACAAAAAATGAAAAGATCTCCAAGCTCTTGTTCACTGCCTATATGATGATGATGATATACTATTGGATGAACTAATTTCACCCATTTACCAATCCAACCATTGACCCAACCTATACCTAGTCCCCCACTTTAATCTAAAAGTGAGGGAGAGGAACTGAAACCACCACCTAGTCCAACTGATCCTATTTTTCAAACCATTCACATGATTACCTGATCTCAAGCCCATAGAGAGGTAAGGGAAGAGCCAATGTGTCTATTACATAGATCTATCCCTCAAAATCTTAACCTTCCAACCAATGCCTAACACCAACATCTTCACCTATGCCATCACCAAGACCTAAGGTATCTATCTTAGGTGTACCCTCCACCAACCCTTCTGCATCCATTTAATGAACAATGTTAAAAAAACTTCACCAAGCACTGGTAAGGATAAGTCTTTATGATTTAATCAACACTTTACCTCATCATCATTAGGTACTGATAGAGGATCTGCAATCCATAGAATTACAACTAGATGACCCTCAACCTCATACATCCTTTGTTAGAGCCCTCCAACATTCTATCATCATCTCTTTCCAAGATTTTAAGATACCTCTGGCTCATTTTGAAGAATCCGATCCTCCTCTCTTTGTCACTGCATACATCAATCACACCTATGTCAAAAGGGTGATGATCTATGGAGGATCCAACATCAATATAATCTCTTCTCATGATTTTGATCAACTACATTAACCAAAGAACATCATGTCTAAAATTATAATGGTTCTTTCCTCTTTCAACAACACCATGGCCACTACCTTAGGGACTATTGTCCTTCATATATGCTTGGGACCTCACACCATTCATGAAATATTTTATTTTGTAGAGGGTGAGTTCAAATATAACATTCTTCTTGGATGCCCTTGGATCATATCCATGAGTTGTATCCCCTCTACTCTACACCATTGTGTTAAATTTGAACATGAAGGGCAAGTTGTAACTATCAAGGCTAACCCCAATCCTTTTACATCTTGAAACATGACCTATAGGCCTAATGATGTTATTCTTACCCATTCATTAGCATCATAATCATCCAACCCTACTAACATTGCTGAACCACCATCCATAACCCATAGTGCTTTCACCATTAACAATGATGAAGCCTTAACTAGTTCATCTATTTATTCTTCCTAGATTCTTGTTAAGGATCCCTTGGTACAAACATTCCAATGTCTCTCCCTTAGGGAGTAGTACCTTCTCACCTTAGATGATTTCCCTACTCTACAAGAGTATGAGAACCTTAAATATGACCCTTCTTATGACCCTAATCTAGGAACCATTGTCCCCTTTGGTCTACTAGATAATCAAACAAACTTCATTTATGGGGGACTTGATCAACCACTTCTCACCCTTACTACTATTTCACACACCCAACCATTCACCTTTGACTTCTCCTATCTAGAAAAACTAACATTTTCCAAGCCATATCTCCATCACTATGCCTATAAAGGGTTTGGCCTTAGTCATTACGAACAGGGACCCCATACATTACACGTGGTCAATTAGCCTTGGGTAGGTCCTACCAGAGGGGCCCACTGACTCACTTCAATTCATCACCCCCATCGATGAGTATATCCCCTCACCATTAGCCCAATCACCATAAAAATCTAAAGACCTTGACATCATTCCCCCTAACTTTTTTTATCAACACTATTAGCCTAGGCCCTTTAATCTATCACCAAGGTGGCCAAGCTAAGGTTTTTCCTCTCATCCATACTAAAATGGTTAAAAAAGACTCTTCTACCTTCAACACCATCCAACACCAGGATGATGAGTCCATTTTAGCCTACCTTGGTGCAAGGGATTCTTCTATTCACAAATCCCTTCCTCTTAAAAACCAAACAATGATCAATGAATCCACCACTGATATTAATTTAGGAACTCAAGATGACCCCCACATCATTAAGCTTGGCCAATCTTTGAACCTTAAAGAACAACAAGAATACCCATCTTTCCTTCAAGACTGTAGCATTGCATTTGCATGGTCTTACTAGGATATGCCTAAGATTAACCCTTTTATTTCCCTTCATAATATCGTTACCCATCCTAAAGCCAAGTTGATTCGATAAAATATTTTTAAGATGCATCCTCGCATTTCCCTTCTCATTAAAGAGGAACTTCAATGTCTCTTATTCATTGACTTCATCTAACCCATTGACTATCCACAATGGGTCTCTAATATTCTTCCCATTACCAAAACCATTGGGGGACTTCACCTTTGTGTGGATTACCATGAACTTAACCTCACATGCCCAAAGGATGACTTTCCTTTTCCCAATATCAACTAATTAGTTGATCTTACAGTAGGCCATGAGATGTTATCTCTCATGGATGGGTTTTTGAGATATAATCAGATTGCGATTACCCCCTTGGATCAACATAAAACTACCTTCATTACCCCTTGAGGAACCTTCTGCAATTGGGTCATACCATTTGGTTTAAATAATGTAGGAGCAACTTATGAATGATCCATGACTTATATCTTCCACAACCTCATCCATAAAATTATGGAGGATTATGTGGATGATTTCCTTGGGAAAACTAAACATTGCAAGGATCATCTAGCTATTCTTGTAATCATCTTTGACCAACTAATCAAATTCCATGTCATGCTCAATCCTAAGAAATGTATTTTTGGGGTTATCTCTAGAAATATCCTTGGATTTATCATCTCCCTTCATGGAATCAAAATTTACCCTACCAAGGTCAAAGCAATCCTAGGAATGCCTCCTCTAAAAAACCTTAAACAGCTTTGTAACCTATAGGGAAAGCTCCAGCCTATCCATCAATTGATCTCTTAGCTATCAAATATATGCCAACCCTTTCACCATCTCCTTAAAAAAGACACATCCTTTAAATGGACCAATGATTGTCAACAAGCCTTTGATTCTCTCAAGGAGTACCTTCTTTCTCCACTAGTTCTCATCCCACCTAGGGATGACCAACCTTTCTACCTTTACATATTTACCACCAATCACTCTTTGGGGGCCATGCTTGCTCATAAAGATGAATAAAAGAAAGAACAAGCTATTTATTACATTAGTTTCACCCTTCTAGAGTATGAGGCATGATACACCCATCATGAAAAACTATCTAGCACCCATCTTTATCACCTCCAAACTCTGTCACTACCTCCTTAATCATAAAACATATGTCATTACTAACACCGACCCACTCAAGTATATGCACTCTATGCCATACCAAAATTAGCGTATAGATAAGTGGTTCATGCTCTTAGCTAAGTTTGATCTTGAGTTCCTTCAATAAAAAATCATTTAGGGGTAAGTCATCACTGACCAATTGGCTGAGGCTCCCTTGCCAGATAACCAACCCATTCCTCTTGCCTTTCTAGATGAATCTATTGCAAATCTTTGTCAGGAAGAATCCACCTACAAAATGACCATGTTTTTAAACAACTCCAAATGCCAACATGGTGGGGGTGCAAGACTAATTCTCATTCCCCTTCATGGAGAACCTCTTCCACTTTCCCTTAAACTCAACTTTGAGTGTACTAATAACATGGACAAATACAAAGCCTTAGTTATAAGACTCCAAACTACTCTCACCTTGGGAATCAAATCCATTTCCATGTTTAGTGACTCCCAAATCATGATCAACCAAGCCAATGGGTCTTATCAATGTAAAAATGATGTTGTACAAAAATATAAGCTTCTAGTTTATGAACTCTTAACATCATTTAAACATTACTAGATCTAGTTGGTTCCTTGATTTACCAATAAATTTACCAATATAATGGCTTCCTTGGTATCTCAAATTTGTTCTTAACCCACTACATCTAAATTAATTGTCATCATTCATCATTTCATTATGCCTTCATATATCAGTTCAAACCTTCCTACCATTTGTAATGTGGAGACATCTCTTTTTGATATTTGGTATGACCAAAATTCAACTACCTTAATCTCAGCATCATACCACCCAAACTTTCTAAAAATGCCCAAAAATCCTTTATTCAGGGTACCTCTCATTATACCATACTAGGGGGCATCCTTACAAGTGTGGTTTTGAAGACCTTCTTCATTATCTGCATAGTCATAAGATTTCCCATGCTATTAAGGAAACCCATGATGGGATCTATGGGGCACATTTTAGTGGTCTCATTGTTTCTAAAAGAATCCTACATCTTGGCTACTATTGGCCTACCCTTAATCAATATTGCTATGAATATGTAAAAAAGTGTGTCAAATGCTAATAACATGCTAATTTGCATCACACACCTACTCATGGACTCCAAGTATCCAAAAATTATTGGCCATTTTCATAGTGGGGGCTCGATGTGATAGGAGAAATCAATCCTCATTCATCTCAATGACATCAATTCATCATCATTGCCATGGAATATTTCACCAAATAGGTGGAATCCATTCCTTTTATCTTAACCAAAGTTGAGAAAATTATCACTTTTATCAATCACTACATCATATGACATTTTGGTGTTCCCCACATGATCATCAATAATAATGAAAAATCCTTCAAAAACAAGAAAGTCCAAGATCTTTGCAATGGTTTTGGCATCAAGCTAAGCCATTCCTCACCTTATCTTATGTAAGCTAATAGACAAATAGAAGCTTCCAATAAAATCCTCATCAAGATGCTTACCAAGGTTGTAAGTGATTTAGGTTAGGATTGGTACCTGCACATCCCCTTCACTTTGTGGGCCTATCACACTAGCATCTAAACTACAAGTGCTATACCTTTCTCTCTAGTCTTTAGAGCAAAGGCTATCTTGCCTCTTGAAGTCTAGATCCACTATCTTCACATATCTTTGTGAGACATCATTTTTGAAGATGATAATCATTAAGAACACCTTCCTTACATACATAGAGCTACTTGATGAACATCACCTCACTACCCTTAACCATCTTTGTACCTACCAAGAGCGGATCACCCATGCTTACAACAAACGTCTAAAATAATGGGAGTTCAATATCAAAAACCTCATCTTTAAAGAAAACCAACATGTAACAAATATGGAGAAAAGTAAAAAGGGTAAATTTTATTTCAATTGGCTTGGACCCTATATCATCACCCATAAGTATGGATTAGGAGCTTATCATTTATCTTTTATTGAAGACAAACCAAAACTTGAGCCTCTTAATGCTTCACATCTACATCCTTTTTACTGTTAAGAAAGATCTTATTAATGTTATTGTCTAACTTGAGCTCATCTCTTGGTTTAATAGACTTTCATCTCCCTTATACCCATACCCTATTCCTTTTGAGGAAACTTGATTACAATAGAACCATGTGGTTATCCATCATAATTTTAGCTTAATACTAAGCATGGGCTCCATGGCTCTACCCATGGCATGGCTCTCATGGATACTTTTCATCTATAATTAGATGAAATACCATGGTAATTTGTCTTTCAAATCACCTTCCATTATCTGTTAATTACCTTTTATGCTAAAAGTCTTACCCCCATGAAGGTAGAACTCTAAGCTTTAATAGGCTTGTCTATGTCTAAAGCTATCAGTCAAAATCAACAATTGGATACTAAAATCATAAACCACTCCCACGAAGGATGACTGCCAAATAAACATTAAAAAAAATGGGAAAAGGACAAACTACTCCCTCAACGGATGATTGTAATCTTACAAAAAGGAAAATCTAAACTTATACCACTCCCTTGAAGGATGGCTAAGTCAAAATTGCTAAAAATGCAATCATCTGAGGCTTCTCACATTGATAAGCTTTAGCCAAACAAAATCAAAAGGCAATCAAAAACAAATTTACATCAAAAAGGGGCCAAAACTACTGAGGGTTATCAGAACAAATGGTGGTTTTAATCTTTGCCTGAGATGGACATTAAGCTCATCGAAGGAAAACATATGAAGATTGGGAAAAAGATCCCAATTCTAGCACATGATTACAATGATATGGAATTATAGACTAAGGAATTAGAAAGTAATGGTTTCATAGAAAAATCCACCTCTCCTTATTGCTGTTATGCTTTCATGGTAAATAAACATTCAAAATAGAAAAGAGGAAAGAAAATAATGGTCATCAATTACAGACCATTAAATTCCATTATTCAACCCTTTCCATAGCCCATCTTAGATAAAAGCTATCTCTTGGAGAAATTAACATGTAAATACTTCTCCCAGTTTGATTACAAGTCAAGATTTTATCAGATCAGGGTCAAAGAAGTGGACAAAGAAAAGCTAGTGTTCAGCTACCCATTCAGCCATTATCAGTGGACTATTATGCCATTTGGCTTAATGAATACCCCATCATTTTATCAAGCCCACATCGATAACATTTTTCAAGGCACTTCAAATTTTTCATGTGTATATTTTGATGACATACTAATATTCAGTAATTCTCTTACTGACCACTACTCCCATCTCACATAATTTTTTAAGTTGGTGGAAGATGCAGGAATTGTCTTATCAGATACAAAGATTTAGCTCTACAAAATTTAATGTAATTTTTTTAGAATTATTATCCAAGATTCTAAACTGCAAATCTAGCCACGCATCAAAGAAAAGGTTATCAATTTTCCATAAAGGCTTGATAGACCAAAACTTCAAACATATTTGGGATTGTTAAATTATTTAAATAGATTTTATCCTAACTCTGGTAAAGATAGGTTTATACTTCAAGAACTTCTCTAGAAAAATAAAGCATTCCAATGGAAGGATGAACACACCACTGCTATCTAGAAAGTCAAATCCAAGGTGGCTCTACTTCAAGAACTTCATATCCCAAAATCAGATAAATTTCTAGTTTACACTGATGCCTCTAACTTTACATGGGGAGGGGTACTTGTTTGTGTATATGATAATAAATAATTCATTTATGAATTATCTAGTAGAGTCTTCAATACAGATGTTCTTAAGTGAATCTCTCTGATAAAGAGATTTACGTTGGAAAGAAATGTCTAGAGAAGTTCATGTTAAAAATTTTGCATCTACCACACTTTGTTGTAAAAACCGACCGTACTAGATTTTTGACCTCTAGAGAAAAAGACCATGGTAAAAAAGATGGTCATGGTAAATATATTATATGGTAGGATTTCTTTAGTCAATTTAACTTCTATATAAAACACATTAAAAGTACTGACAATATTACAACAGACTAGCTCAGTCATAATCCACCTGCTACTTTAATGCATCAACCCATTCCTAGCTTTAACTTAACCAGGATCTATAACCAATGATTTGCCTCTATGAACATCCTTGTCTAGGAACAAATCCTCTGAGAAGGGTTGCATCTGAGGTATACCCAAATTTCCTATATAGTAAGACAAGATCTACAAATGTCTTCAACAACATCTATTCAGGGAAATCATAATCAAAACACTGGTGTAATTATCATATAAATGTTAAACAATGAATTTCTATTCCAATAGTTTATTGATTTACTAAAGCGTCTTTTATGGACATGGTTGATAAAAATCAGATCTTCTCATAATGAGCACCTGTATAGGTGGATTGCAAGATATAGTCCGCATCGTATCCATGAAGAAGAAGATCATAATCAAGACATAATCATTCACACAATCATCAAAAGATAGCTTGAATGGGAATCATAATTCTACATTTCCCCATTGTCATGCATGTGAAGCTAGATCCCAACACTGGCATCTTTCTAATACCTTACATATAAGGTGTCTTTTCTAGCCAATAAGTGAAGATGACTTGCTAATTGAAGCAAAAGCAATGTTGGACCCACCAAGCCAGACATCCTCATCTAGCGCATCTAACAACATATCACTATAGATAAATTTTATGCTGTAAAGCATGATGGGACATGACACCGCCTTGGCAAAGATTCCAGATAGGACCTCCCAATTGCTATAAATAATACTCTCCTCTATAGAGTGATCATCAAAAAATTTCTTAAGCTTAAGAAATCTAGTAGCCTAGTAATTTTGTTCAAAGAGTATGCTCTTCTCTTTCCCTTTTAAGAAGGATCCTGAGAATCATAAATTTGAACAAATATTTGTCTAATTGGCCCTCTCATAAATACTATTTTTTGACTTTCCACATGGATCAGTCTACACCTTGTATCAAGACATGTACTTGTTTATTCTAATTTTTGGGTCACTTATAAAAGGGGTAAATAAACCAACATTAGGTTCCTACATTACCCCTTTCCCTTCCATATACCTAACATCCACTTTCCCTTTGTACCTTCTATAAATCTAGGGACTATGAGCTCACTTGGCACATTGCACTTATGATGGCATATTTTCACTAAAAATGTGCTAATGTGAAGCATATGAGAGGCTTGTCTTCATTAAGACCTATCCAACATCGGTTTAATAGGGTCCTTGATAATGAGCCTAATATTCCTTTTTCTTGATCCCTATTATTTGGTTCATAAGGATGCTATCTCTCATAACTCCATTTTCACATTTTGTTACTTACACTCGCTTTATGTGTTTTTCATTATCTTTCTAACCTCACGACATCAAATACTATCAAACACATACCACAACATTATCAAATTTGAAAAACTTATCATGAAACATAACAATGAAACAATCACATTACACCAACCATTCTACTATATTAAATCTAAATACTATATTAAATATAAACATTACCTAAATTACCACATTTCATCCTCTCAATGCATGAACATTGCCCATACATCAAAGTTTATCTATACACTAGCATCATCATTATAATCAAATTTAGCCAAAACATAAACATCAATACATTTCATCACATGCCTAAGCTAAACATGCAACAATCCATATCACATGATCACAACAACCTCATAAGCATAAAAAATCATAATATATCATCCATAACGTCAACAACACAACATCACAAATGTGCAAATCATAATAAACCAACATCCATGTTATATAAATCTCTTATACCAACAATACATTTCTAAGTATGTAACCTAACTCATATACATCTCACATCTTCATCATGTAGGTCAATATCAAAATCAAATATACATTCATCTATAAATAAACAATCATCATATCCATAATAACTATAACATCTAAAAACAATAGAATTGATCTGTATAATATAATTATCATGATATCCATAAATAATCATCATAGAAACTATAACATCTAAAACATCTAAATCACATATCAACATCCATAAATAAACAAATCATCATCACATAATCTATAAACATATCAACACCCATGACATCAATGAATCTCTATATGCATATCAATATAAACATCTCCATCTATATCATATATATATATATATATATATATATATATATATATATATATATGTCCTGTACATATCTCTTGATCATAGTGGTGCTGAAGGACCTTGATGTCTATGTTGGGATTTTTTTATGTACCTAATTTTTGATAGTGGCTTGCATGCTGATGATGTGAGGTATATATGATCAAGAGATATGTACAGGACATATATATATATATATGTCCTGTACATATCTCTTGATCATATATACCTCACATCATCAGCATGCAAGCCACTATCAAAAATTAGGTACATAAAAAAATCCCAACATAGACATCAAGGTCCTTCGGCACCACTTTCATTAGCCCCATCTATAATTTCACCCCCATCTAGTGGAGGTCCCCCTGGGATACCACCCTATTGACTTGCCATTGCTACCCACTATCCTGGTGTCATATGCATTGGCCCACCTGCTAAGCCGACCTAATACTCACCCCACCTTGGATCAATAGGGCACTATGCTAGTAAAATTACCTCATAGTATATCAACTCCTATATAGTAGCTAAATATTGGGCCAGTGAAACAAAACTAAGAGGTACCATCACTGCTCCACCTGACCCTCTCATCGAGTCTCTCTCTTGAGTAACCAAACCAAGTGTAACCCCCACTTTATCCCTCTACATTATAATTGTGGTGATCTACCCTTGTAAAATGGCTACCTATCCCTATAAGGTAGTAACCTATACTTGGGCCTAATCTCCCTCAATAATAACTCCTCCTAACTAACCTTGAAGAGTGGCAATCTACCCTTGTAATGTGGCAATATGGGCCTAAGCTACTGCTAGTGCTACTACTATTTGTGGGTTACCCTATACTGGTCCCCCTACTAGATCAATGTCTATGGGCCCATGACCTCCATCACCCCAACTAAAATTAGTTAAAACATATCTACCCTATTACCATGCTAGATAATCTACTATGATGCCCACATCATCTCTCACTCTGTTAGGCAACTCTACTCCTCCTATGGTTGTGGTTCTATCAATAGAAACTCTACCTCTTCCCTCTTATACCATGGAAAATTAGGTGGAATACCCTACATGAATTTGAGCTATCATCATACTCTCTCTAGTGGGATGAGCTCTATCTCACCATCATATCTACCATATACCCACCTCTAGCTCTGTAGTGAATATTTATGGTGCTTAATGCAACACATATAGGCCAAGTCATGTATGGCCTCCATACTATATCACTTGGCACTAAACTCTTTAGGGCACCTTAGAACCACTCAATGTCCCTCACACCACCGCTATCCCCCATCATTGCACCATCCCTCCTCCAACAGAGGAATCCAACTTTGTAATCTATGGATAAATAACCATCCAATGGTAGACCCAATGGTGTCAACAACTGTATATGTTTGTATGCCTAATAATAGAGTACAAATCTGACACTGACGGTATAACATCTATACATTTCAAACTCCCATAACTCTCTAAAAATCTACACCAATAAAACTTAGACCCATCCAAAGACCATCCTCCCAAATACTAGCTCCACAAGTACCCCTAATAATACATAGGGGAATCTCCCTCCAAATGAATCTAGTAAATCATAGTAGCTCATGACCAATTGCATCATCATCAACAAATGTCTCTTTCCTTGGGTCCTCTGATATAATGGCCTACTATTGAACCCACCTGAGGGGAACTATGCATGCACTTGATCTACCTTATATAACAAATCGATGTAATAATTGGTCTTCTCACTTTATATATGATAGATTGAATCCCCTCAAATAGGTAGTTAGGTAATCTTGTGGACATCCTCTAGTAAGATGTTCATCTCTCCTCTCGGTAATTAGAATGTGTTAAACACTGGGTCCCATCTCTTGATGAGGGCAACCATCATCACAAAATCTCCAGGTAGGTGCTGGTAATGGTGCATCATTCCAAAGCCAACCACCTCCATATGTCACTAGTCCTCTATTGACATAGCATCTCAAACCTCTACAAAGATCTTAGGGCCTCGATCACATAATTGGATCTGCTCACGGGCCTAGAAACCAATCATATCCATCATAAGGTGATAACCTATACCTATTTATCTCATACACCTTCATTCATATTTTCTCTCAATCACTAGTATCCTTACTAACATTATTCCATCAATGTCTTTTCTATACCTATCTCTCAAAACTATAAACAACAATTTCAACCCTTCATGGATTTCACACACTTTACACCTATTCGGTTCTAATTACTCTTATCACCTAATCACCTACACACCTCCAAACATCCTATCACTATTTCTTATTCCTTACTACATTTTTTTCTAAACAATATAATTTCATCTCTTTTTAAATGCCTCTTATGTACACAACCCATTCACCTATCAAATTTCAATCATTTCTAACCATTATCTACACAAACTACCTAATTTTTTTTGCAAACTATTCATTATCTAAATTCAACATTCCACTATTCCACCCAAAACCTCATAATTAACTATTCACCTATTCTACATCTTCACAACTATACATCAGGCATCAATAGTTGACCTATTTCCTCATTTACCCCACCATTCAACTATTAGAAGGAAAGTAACTAGGTACCTAGACATACATCAATAACATACACCAATCCATACCTTTACCCTTACCTCTTACCACCTACCTTATTTTAAACATCAACAAAACCCCTTACCTTCTTTTCAACATCAACAAAACCTCTTGCCCTTTTAAAAAAAAACCCCTTCCTCTGGTTTTGACCATCGATGGTTTCCCTAATCATCAATGGTCCTCTTGGGTCATTTTTACCCCTTAAATCATCTATTTCTAGTTAGGTTAACCATCGATGGTCACTATCAGTGACCTTTGATGATGACCCTCAAACCCTAAACCTCCTCTAAACCCACCCATATACACTAAATATCCATACCCATCATTTCGGCACTACCAATACACCCCTAAACACACCTTACACACACCATTCCCTTGCATGAATTCTCTTAAAACCAAAACCCTAAAGAAAACATAAAACTTGGACATCACCTACCCAAAACATTTTTATAATCTCACCCATGCAATTCAATAAACGTTATATATAATCCAAATTTATCTTAATTACAAAATCAAGGTGGCCCTATCTCATTCTATGAGCACTGACGAGGTCTCAATCCATGTTTAGCTATCTTACCAGACCCATTTCTCACATCTATCTGATCGATGCTCTATCACATATTTGATCTCACTAACTAATATGATCTTGACAACTCAACCAACACCCTTTAATAAAAGACAAAATTCTAACCAAATGTACAAAATGCCAAACACACAAAACACCAAAAGTTAAATTGTTGAAAAGTGATCAAACTTTTTCTTTTTTTACTTTTCACCATAGGTTCTAGGGTTTTTTAACTAACCATTGATGGTTTCCTAACCATCGATGGTTACCCATAACCATTGATGGTTGGGGTCTCTCTCAACCTAAGCTTGACCTTGTGGTACACCAAAATGGGACAACCCATTTTGCCTCCTTTTGACCTATTTGGGAGTTACCCTCTCCCCCAACCATCAAAAACTACATTAGGCCTGAAGTTCATATTGGATCCACTATCCATGGGACTATGTAGGTAGCATCCTCTTGCTTAGTGTATTGGGATTCAACTTTGCCATCCTTTACCCAACCAACCATCCAACCCATTTTCCCATGCACAATTCGATGCTAGCCATTTTTAGAACCCACCTATTCTCTTACCTTGAGATAACCTTGCCTTGGTTTTTTTAACTACCTTGACTAATTTTGCCATGTTAGACTTTTGAATTTCATACCACCTTATATGTGACCTGACCATTTGTGTTTTTTATCAAGATCACTTCCTACCTTAGATGCCTGAGTAAACACCACCCTTGCCTAAGAGACTTGATACGTGTGACCTGATCAACTATGACCAACACTGGGGAATGATTACTTTATCACTTATTTTAGCACTTGAATATATTATTATCAACATTGTCAAATTTTATCTTTGCATGATTTTGACTATTGTGTTTAGTCACATTTTGTGTGTGTTTCAAATGCCCAAACCTTTTCATCACTAACCTCATGACCCCCATTTACCTTCTATCAAACCATGACCTATTTTTAGTTTTACCTCATCGAATCCTAGTTTGAGGGGGACTTCCTCCTCCCATAATTGAGGTAATTAGACCTTGACCAATCAACCATTCATTTTTTTCTATGGCTTATTGACCTAAAGTCACATAATAAAAAGGGGAAAAATGTAGACACTCAAAAATGTCACCTAGACTAGTTTTCAATGTCAAGCTACCCTAGACCTAATCTCAATCTTAAGTTAGCTAATTACCTAGCCAAATAAACCTAATATCCATTTTCTAACTTTCATAATGTACCTATCTAATAACCTTTTAACTTAATTTTGCCTTAGAATATGACCACCGTCAGTCAGCCTAATTGGTGACAGTTAGCCCAACCGTCACCAATCAGGTCCCCAAACCTACAACAAAAGAATTTATAGCTGTGAGTAAAATGGAAAATTTCCCATGTGAGCCTTATAGTTAAACATCACTTCAAATTATCATCTTTGTCACAAACCAATTTAGCAATTTCCTTCCTCCTCACTTAACAACTTTTTGATATAAAATGAGGGCTCTTAGAAGGGAAAAGGGGATTGGAAAATTACATCTAGGATCTCTTGTTTCCTTTATGAAGTTATTCTAGTGAGTTGAAACTATGTATATGTGACTTTTGAAGGTTGAAGTACTATTATGCTACCCAGTTTTCTTTAGATTTTTGATTATCACACACTTTGCATCCAATAGGTATCACTTGTTTTAGCAATTTATTTCATTATTAACTTTTATACCTTAATTAGATCATCTGCACCTCATTTCTCCCCCACTATATTCATTCTTAGTATTTTTCCCATTTTCCATTCCCTCTCTAACTCTACTTCAATATCCTACAAAACTTATCGAAGAAACCATAGCCAGTTCATGTAACTGTCATCGATTACAATAATTATTATCGGTTACCTAACCATCATCAATCAAAATAACCAATGTTGGTTAACCTAAACACCACTAATCACCTATCAGGAAGATAAAAAATTATTATCTCTAGCCCGTTTCACACCTAACAATACCCTGCTTCTGCTTCTAATCTACCTGCAGAGCCTGTTCATATTTTTGGACCTAGATCTTGACCCATTTTGGCATGGTATTGACCCATCATGCTATAATTAGTCATCTTATTGAATAGGTATTTTATTCCTCTTTCACATAATCATTTAATTTCTTGTCAATTTGAATACAAACACATTTTCATTTTGTTATCAAATCATCTTATCATTAGGGGAGTGGATTGACAACCTTCCAAGGAAGCTTTCACTTCTTGAGCATATGCTAGGTAGTCCACCCTTCATATCTATTTAACCAATGATCTGGTTTAGTGAGGTATTATTATAAGTAGTCTTTCTTCACCAAAAAGGATCTCTCACTTCATCTAGTCATCAATGAGCATAAAATTTAATTAGGTACACACCCCTCATCATTTGTTTCTTTCCTTCTAAAAAGTTAAGAATAGAGTTAGAAATCATAAGAAACACCAAGAAAACTTAAGATAATTATAGGGATATATACTCTGAGAAGGATAATATAGTGAAAGGAAATTGATGTGATCATGACTATGAAAAAACATATCTCATGAAGCTCGATGAGCCTTATCCAACCCCTATCCCAGTGCACCTTTTAAGGTGTGCACTCAAGGAGATATAGTCTCAATAAGTCTATACAAGAGAAAGTGTAATTAACTAATAAAATGAAAAATATTAGATGTATACACCATTCCATACACTAATTGGAAGTGTGTATATCCTATCACACTCTTGTAGTTAGTTTTGTAAGCTTAAAGAATCATAGGAATGCAATGTTCTTAATTGTACCTATGAACATTATATGTTTTTGTCATCATATTTTACAACACTTTATTTGATGCCTCTACTTGTCCATTTCCATGTGGATCTTAAGTTGAGCCTTTATGGTGTGATATCATAAAGTATTCTATTATAGTTTTGATGGTATTATTTAAGAAATATGTGCCCTTATCAATGATTATATTTAAAGGAAACTCAAACCTTGTTATAATATTTCATAGAAAAAATTCACAACATCTTTCACATTATAACCTAGAGTTACAACAACTTCTACCCATTCAGTGAAGTAGTTAGCCACAATAATTATATACCTATAATTTATTCACTTTGAATGAGGATTTATGTCACGCACAAATTTAATGTCAAACTACTTAAAGGTTTGTGTAGATAAAACTATGTTCAAGGACATGAAATTTCACTAGTTGGACTTTCCTACCCTCTGATAGACATCATAGCACTTAGTGATCCTATTTGCATCCTGAATAAGGTAGTCCACCACATACCACTTTATAGTATATTTCTCTTATTTGATTCTCTTGTGAAATGTCTCTAAGCACCCCTTGATGTGATTATTATAAGACACGTGGTATTTCATTCTCTATAGTTACCTTGTGTAGAACATCATCTTTCCCCAACTTGTAGATGAATCCATTTACAATGTTGAATGGAAAAGTTCAAGCGATCAATTTATTTTTTTACTTTTCTACATAATACATAAGGAATAAAACATGTTGAAAAAAGTGTACAATGTCTTCCATATTCTCAGGTATTGTAGTCACTCTGAATAAATAAGCATCTAGATATTTATCCTACAACTCCTTTGGCTCTTCTCCCATTTGGATGCGATTGAGATGATTAGTTCCCACATTTTCCCTACTAGGCTCCACATTGATTTTAAACTAGAATTATTTGAAAAAAAATTAACCATAAAGATATTTTCCCTCCCATCATTGGCCATTTCACCAAGTATCACAATATTTGGTGGTTAATGAAAAATTAAAAAGAAAGTAGACAATAAATAATGTTTGAATTTTTATAGTACAACAACCATAGTTAAGGCTTCTTGCTCAGTGGTGATGGAATTTTTATCTGTTGTTGAAAGCTTTCAGCGTATGAAATGCATAGGGTGAAAAAGGCATCATACCTTTATTTAAACAACCCTGTTTCCACTACTATTTCATATGCATCTACATGGACATGAAATAGTTTATCCTGATCATAAAATCCCATAATTAGTGTTGTGACTAACCTCTATTCAACTATGTGAAAGTTGTCTTACATTTAGAAATCCATTCAATTTGATTATCCTTGTGCAAAAACTTATCTAATACTAATGAAATGGATAAATACCTTTGAATAAAATAGCGATAATACCCCTGACATCTTAGAAAAGGATCTGACTTTAAAGGGATTGACAAGAGATTTGAGCCCCACAACACCTATAATTTTTATTTTCTCCACTAGAATCTCATCATTATAGACCACATGCCATAGAATAACCAAAATGGTTTAAGAACAAGATTTTTTTCAAATTTAGTATGATATAGAGAGACCTAAACCTTTCCAATTTGTAGCTTTGAAAGGTGTTCCTTAAACAAAGAGAAGACCACCCAATTATCTAAATAAACTTCAATAAAGTCATGAATGTAGTCTTTAAATATAGTAAAAACTACTCTAAAAAATAATATAAGAGTGTTATTTAGGACAAAAACATTACCTTGTATGCAAAGTATTCCCATTCTATTTAAAAAGTGGTATTTCTTTGGTCTTCAACTATGATAAGGGAATTGAGAATGGATAATTCACACAAATATCAACTAAGACCATATAAGACCATCTATGAAATAATAAACTTCATGGCATGCAACAAATTCCAAAACTTCATATGTGAATGGATAATTCACACAAACATCATTCACACAAACATCACTTAAGGCTAGATAGTCACCACTGACTCAAATGTCCCTTGAATTATTTGGTTGTATAACCATAGGCCTCACCCAATCTATTTTTTCAACTAGATATATGATTTTAGCTCCCTGCATCATGTCAATTTTTGCCTTGGATTTCATTTTCATATTTGGATTTAGTCTACATGAGTACTTTTTCATTGGCCTTATGCACTCTTTAAGCTCAATATGCATTAACCATAATTAGGGTTTTACACTTTTAACTTTTGAAATTTTATATGAGACACATCTTTGTAATCTTGCATCAATTATACTACCTCTGATATCTGTTGTTAAGTCCAATAGTTTCATATAGTCACTATTTTTTGTGGTACATAATATGTACTAATATTCTCCATCTTCTTACACAATGATCCTTGATATATATATATATATATATATATATATATATATATATATATATTACTTATTGGCATGGAATCCCTTGATTCCTTTCACTTTATTGATCGAAAACATTAAGGTTTCTTAGTTACTCCTCCTCAATGTTTTTGTGATATTTGTATCAAGTGCCTATATGTCCCTCTCTAGTTTGAAAAATCCCTTAGAGTCCATATCCTCTTCACTTTCACTAGAATTTACTTGCTCTACGTTATATAGGATTTTGTTACAAGATTTAAGCAAAAAAACTTTGTTTTCCTTCTTGGTCATTTATTCCTTTATGGTGTTGTGTGTAGGTTAATACCTAATTTTTATTGCGATGGCTACTTTTACATAGTAGGCAAGTCTTCCACTTTTCGATGATAGAAATATTTTTAACTTTTGAAAATCCTTGTGCATCGATAGGTCTTCATATTCAAAAACAAAATTTTGGATGAATTCATTTATACCTATGGCCAATGTTTAGTTTACCATCTACATTCTTAGTGCATATACAAAGAATTTGGAAGAGTTGCTAAGGTATGATGTAAAATTTGAACCCAATATTTTGGTTCTGCCTACTATGATAACCATATATCCACATATCTATGAATATGTATTTTAGGGTACTGACCCTTCTAAAAAGATGGCCACTTTTATACTACCATAGATGAAACCTAGGACTTGGATCTCATCATCTTGTAGGTATCTTCCTAGTGCAATTTATTTGACCTACACATAATGCACCAAATTTTAGCAACTCTTTTCATTGTGTAATTCATCATACTGAATTGCAAGTTTACATTAGAGACATGATACTTTGATCTAAATATTAATGCATTAAGATTTATTTACAAAAATACTATGGTGGGTTTTTCTCATTATAGATGCTAAAATTGAGTATTTATAGCATATCAATCTTGTACATATAAAAAATATCAATCAAGGCTCCACCCTCTTGATCTAGACCTCCTTAGTGCTAAAAGGCTCATATTCACCATTTTAATGTGCCTAAATGCTTATGTTAATCTGATTCATATCATTATGATGACCCAAGTCTCTTGTATTATAAAAAAATATTAAAACCTGGTAAACATATTTCACTATCAATTTTATATCCATGTCTATTTTTGTCATAATCTACTATTTGATTCTTTTTCTTATAGACATTATTAGATTTATTAGGATATTTTTGAGTACTAATGATCTGATGCTTACATATAGATGTTAACTGATGTTAATCCTGTAATAACATATTTTGATCTTGAAGCAACATATTTGTATGTTATCTTGTAGTAACATACTTTGATATTGTAGCAACATATTTTGATGTTATCCTGTAGCAACATACTTTGATCCTACAACAATATACTTTGATCTTACATATAAATGATGCCATCAATATAGTCTTATATTTTGATGATTATTTAGTTCAGATTTACATGTATATATATTTTTATATAGAGCATATACTATTGATGCCATGTTTTGGTGGTTACAGGGCTCATAGATACATGAACTAGGATGGTAGTGGATTTTAGTAATTAAGGTAATAATGGTGGAGGCAGTGAGCAACTAAATAACTTCAGCACTAGATATGAAATATAACAGTAATGAGCCATCTAATCCTTGAGCAGTTGTAGCATGCTTAATGTTTCTCTTTTTATTTTGCTTGATTATTGTTATGTCTGCATTTGGTTTTTATTTTTATTTTTATTTTCTTTGATTGGTGTCTTTCATGTGTTGACTTAGTGATGAGATATTTTTTTCTCATCTGTTAATTTTTTGATTTTGGCCACTAAGGGGCCCAATACTTTAATATCATATCGAACCTGTTAACTCGTTGCCCACCATGGATCATATTATGATTTAAATTGTCTAATCTAAGTTTTTCGAATTGATTTTATTACTAAGAGGCCTCAAATAGGTTAATACCACACATTGTAATGGATTGGGACTCCATAATGGTCTTGATTTAATAACTCTATGGGCAAGATGTAACCCATGCTTAAATAATTTTGGTTAGGCCATGATGGCCATAAAGGGGGTTATGGACTTTGGTCAAGCATTATAGTTAAAAATAAATGAATAAATAAATAAATAAATATCTATTTAAGAATAAATAGATAAAGGAAAGAAAAAAAATAAAAGTTTAATGCTTAGGGCAAATTATCGCTGTAGGGCTTGACTCTTCACCCAAATAAAAAGGAAAAGGGATAATCAATTGTTTTCTTGGGAGAAATGCCATTTTTGTTGTGTTGGCTTATAGGGAAAAAACCTAGAGGGAATTGATGACCATGGAGAGTAATTATGGTTTGAAATTCATCCCATCAAGCTTTAATGGCCTGAGAAAATTCGTGCCTAGGCAAAGAAAAAAGAAAAAGAGAGCAAGTCATGGAAAAAGAAAATGGATGGAGCCATGCAAGAGTTTCATTTTTGTGAAGGGTAACCAAGAAAAAAATCATTTTCTTTTTCTTAGGGTACATTTGGGCCAAGTAAGTGACTTTTTAAATTTCTTGTTGAAGTTTATCTTCTATGGCTATGTAGGGTTTGATCGGTTCTTTATACTAGTTTATTTATTTTATAAAATACATACTGGTTCAAAAGGAAGTCATGAGGCTTCCCCATGAACCTGTAAGTCTCCTCAACTAGTTAAAATGTTACAAAACTAAATGTTTTGGATTAAATCAATTTAATGTTGGGGTGGTATAGGTTAATTTTTTTAAACCTAGTGTACAAAGTTTAAAAATTAGATTTATTATTGAAACACTTTGGTGGATAAGGTATTAAAACCTTATCTATTTATTTTATTCACAACTAGAAATATTACCTCAAAAATGGAATTTTGGGTGTTTTCTTTATTGTATTATAATTATTTAATGGCCATATGGGTGTTTCTTTTCTACTATATTTATTTTACAGTTAATGAGTTTTTATTATTTCTATTTTTATTTGACTGTGCTGGTCTTTATTGATAGTCTATAAAAATATGACATGATAGTCAAGTTATATGGTTTTATTTTGACTTAATTTACCTAGATTTTGATGTATTTGAAATATTGGTGTAAAGGTATTGTTTCCCTTATTTTAATTCATACATTTTTTTTGCTTCGGTTAAAATATGATTGAGCCCATTAATTTTCTCTTTACACACACACACACACACACACACACACACACACACACACACACACACACACACACACACACACACACACACAGATTTGGGTATTTTATTTTATTATTGAATGCTTGATAGACTTGACAGACCCATTTTTGTAAGATCAACTTGTTAAGTGTTTGTTGTAGTGTTGTTGGCTTTGTTGATACATAATATTGAGGTTATTTTATTTGATGATGTTCTATAAATATTAAAAATTTCTCAATGATGGCTAAAAATATCTTTCTCACACCTTCACCCAAAACCCGAATGCTTGATGCCACCATCCATCGGATGGTTGGGTGGTGAAGGCCACCAATTGGAGGTTCATAGGATGAATTAGGGCAATGTGCAAATTAGTTGGTGGCTACTCTTTCATTATGGAGTTGCATGATGTGTTTGGCACTAGTCTTACTAAGTTTTAGTAATTAAATATTTTTTTGTAGCATGTTTAAAATTACTCTTTTAATGTATTATTTTTGCATCTTCTTACAATGTAAAAGAGTATGCTGTATTTTTCGTATAAAGCTGAATTTGTTGTATTACTGCTCACAACTCATAGAATTTTATCAAAAAATGGTTTCGAGGTTTTATTCTCCTCTATTTATCTTTTAAAACACATATCTAAATTATTTTTTAATCGAGTATTAAGAAATAAAATCGAGTTTTAATATGTTTGCATTTTGTTAGTTAAAAGAGAAATATCCTACAACAATTATCAAAAATTTCTATAGCATGATATTGAGAGTTATTATTTTTAAATGTTAATCCTATAACATTCACTTGGAATGAAAATTGTTATAAAATATAGTAAGCTACAACCAAGTTAAAATGAACTAGAACTGGTTATTAACTGGATGTATGAATATATGGGGTGCTGGAACATAATTCATAAGCTGTGTTAATTGTTGATTTAATTATTTATATGGCTGTAGTAAGAGTTTTATTTATTTTTATATAGTTGTAACAAGTGATTATTGGTGTTAATTACATTACCATTGGTGTTATAAAGTGATCCTATGGGGTAGATACAATGTAATGCTATTGTCATCATACATAATTATCTTAAGAAGGATATGGAAAGTTGGTATTGCAAGCTCAATTGGTGTCATGCATATAGATCTTGCAATATGCATTAAGGCATGAGTATATAATTAAATCATATTCCAACTTATATCTAGCATTAAGTGTAAAGATTAAATATGGTGCAATAATCTTTAAATTCATGATATCTTGGTATAAAGATTTGTATAAGATAGTACCATTGCATATATCTTAAATGTATGACGTTTAATGAGCAAAGACATCATTGAAAGCTTATATATTCTTATAGATTGATGTAAGCACGTTTTATCTTGGCTGTTCTAATTATGGTTAAGACTTAAATTTATTGGTGCAATGATTTTTTTGCATTATGAATCTTGGATTTTAAATACATTATTGCATGTTATGATTTATTGAATATTGGAATAGTATATGAAGAAAATTAGAAAACCTTATTATCGTTATCTTTACCTTTAATGGTGTTCATATGGTTTAATAACTGATACATAATACTTTTTATAATTATTTTGATTGATGAAAGAATTGTTGTACCAAAATCTATAACTTAATTTATGTAAGTGTGAATCTTTTACATAGAATAAAGACATATAGATGGTCCTATTAGGATGATGTCTACTCCTATTCAGTTCAAGACTTATAGTTATGGTTTTTATGATTATACACCTTGAATTACATGTTTTTATTAGAGAAATAATCTTTCTCATAAAATTCTCTAGGCATAATCACCCTAATTAAAATTTTTTTACATGTGTAACTCTGGTTATGGGTGTATTATAATCAATTTTGAATAGTGAACTATATTCATAACTATGCTTATACTCTGAATGAAGAGACACTAAATTTTTTTGGATCATTTCACTTGGTATCAGAGCTTGTGCTTAACCTAGAAAGTCTGTTACAACTCTTAAAAACTTAATTAAATTTATGATTCTTGAAATGACATGTATAAAATTTGTTCTATGACTTACCAAGATAATGGTTAAGACCAAATCTAGTGGTAATTTAGGTGTTGATGGACAAGGTGAAGATAGAGCAGTCTTAAGAGGTAGAGGTAGAGGCAAAGGCAAAGGCCATGGAGCCCAAAATTAGAATAAAAATAGAAATGAAACTCTTATAAACAATTCTAAAATTCCCCAAGAGGCACCAAATATGATTGCAAGTGGTGAAAACGCCTATGATAAACATGCCAAAGTATTAAATGGTATTTTAACAACATTGAATTCCATTCAAGGCAAGATAAAAAATCAAGAATTTAAGATGAGAAATCTTGAGGGTATTCCTCTTGAATAGTGTCCCCATCTTGAAATAGAACTTATTGAGAGCAAGCACTGCAAAAAATACCATTGAGAGTCGTAGACCCTATCATAAAGGAACTCAAGAAGATTCCACCATCTATATTCACAGGTGAGGAATCTGGAGATGAGGCTGATGCATGGCTTGTAAAGATGAAAAAATATTTTTAACTTGCATATCATATCTTCAAATGTGAAGGCCTAAGTGGTAGTTTATCAGTTAAATGGGATTATTTTCCTATAGTGGAATGACCTATGTTATTTGGAAGAATTCCAGCTCATGAACCTTACCTGGTGCACTTTTGAAAGATAGTTTTAGAAGAGATATTTAAATGTAAATTATAAAGAGCAAAAAAAAAAATAGATTTTTAACTACTAAAATAGAAAAATATGAATATTTTAGGATATGAAAATAAGTTATTAAACCTCCTTCATTATGTTAAGTACATGCATGATGCAGAGATAAAAGTGATAAAATTTAAATTAGAGATGTGAGAAGTATTGATGCATGATGTCAATATGATCAATATTAAGATTTTGACAACTGCTATAAAATCTGACCATATGACAAAAAATAAATAAAAGTCTCATAAAAAAGCAAGACAAGAATTTAAGTTGAACATATAAAAAGATAAAAAGAAATATCTCCTACACCTAAAAACTTCAAAAGATCAGATCAAAATCATAAGTTCTAAGGGAATAATAAAAGTTACAACTAGTTTCAAGGGTAGAATAAAGGTTTTAAACCTATAGACACTATAAAATTAGGGTCTTTCAAGAAGGAACAAGATCAACATAGCTAATGTGGGCCAACCATAGGGGATAATATTATTCTTGTATTCCTATAAGAACAATAATGTGTTGGGAGTATGGTGATAATCACTACTGCAAGGACTTCTCAAAACTAAAATTTGGACAACCAATTGAGAATCGAGTGTATGCAATAGTGAAAAATCACAAGGTTGATTTTCAAGCTACCCTTATTGAGATAAAAGGTATTTTATCTAGACACCCTATGACTATATTAATTGATCATGGTGCAATAGATTGTTTAATTATACCTACTATAGCAAATTAGTATAGACATAAACCTATTCATTTAAGAGAAAGTTAAGAAGTTGAGTTCGATATCGATAAAAGGTACCTATCCAAGAGTGTTTAGAGTAAACTAAATTTGATCTTGGTATTTTTAGAACCAAGGTGAACTTATTTTTACCCTCTTTAGGGTCTTATGATGTGATATTGAGCATCGATTGGCTGCACCAACACCATGTAGCTCTTTATTGATTTAGAAAAAGAATGTAATGCATTGATGAGCATGGAAAACTCATGAAAATTCAAGCCCTGCAAAGGTCTAAACCATGAAAGTTACTTTCAACCTTACAATTTTAAGAGGGATGTAAAAAAAGGATGTAAGATTTATGTAGTTTAGTTTTATAAAATAACCTTTGAAAAAGGGAAAATATGCCAAGATTTCTCTATTATAAGAGAATTTATCTATGTTTTTTCCTAAAAATTTGCTTAGCTTACCCCCTAAACATGAGTTTGACTTCTCCATTGACCTTATTTTAGGGACTATCCCTACATCAAAAGATATTTATAGGATGAATTGGTATATTTACAAGGGTTAAAGGTCCAATTATAATAACTTGTGGACAATGAAAGTATCAAACCTAGTGTGTCACCTTGGGGTACACCAGTAGTCTTTGTAAGGAATAAAGATGGTACTTTAAGATTGTGCATTGATTACTAAATGCTCAAGAAGGTAATGATTAAAAATTAGTATCTACTACCCTAGATTGATGATTTATTCGATCAAATGAAGGGTGAAATAGTATTTTAAAAAATTGATCTAAAATCTAGTGATCATCAATTAAGAATTAAAGAGAAAGACATTCAAAAAACTACCTTCCAAACTAGATATGGTCATTATGAGTTTACTATTTAATATTTTGACCTAACAAATGCATCAACTATGTTCATGAATGTAATGAATAGTGTGTTCAGGGATTTTTTGGATAATTTTGTTGTAGTCTTACTTGATGACATCTTGTCTATTCTAAGAATGTAAATGAGCATGATCAATACTTACGGTTAGTTCTACAAAGGTTGAGACAACACAAAATGTATGGAAAATTGTCTAAATGTGCCTTCTATCAATCTAAAATTTATTATTTAGGGCATGTAATCTCTAAGGAAGGAATTGAAGTGGAACCAACCAAAATTCAAGCTATTTGAGAGTGGCCTAATCCTTCTAATGTGCATGAAGTGCATAGTTTTATGAGCTTGATAGGGTACTATCAATGATTTTTTGAAAATTTTTCTTACATAGTCAACCCCATTACACTCCTACAATGAAAATGTAATAAGTTTGTGTGGACATCTCTATGTGAAGAAACCTTTAATAAGCTTAACAAATTATTGACTATATTACCTATTTTGATCATACCTGACCTTGATGGAAATTTTGAAGTGTGGGATGATGCCTCTAAAGAAGGTTTTGGTGTCATATTGACACAAGATGGGAAGGTAGTAGCCTATGAGTCATGTAAGTTGAAGGAAGTCAAAAAGAACTATCTTATGCATGACTTAAATTTTTTTGCCATAGTACACACACTTAATAGCCTATGAGTCACACAAGTTGAAGGAAGACAAAAAAAATATCTTATGCATGACTTATAACTTGATGACATAGTACACACACTTAAATAATAGAAACATTTCTTACTAGGCAAACCTTTTAAGGTGAAATTAGATCATCATAGTTTAAAACATCTATTTTTACAAGATGATTTGAATACTTGCTAACGTAGGTGTCTAGAATTTATTAGCAATTTTAATGTGAACATATCATATGTGAAAGACAAGAAAAGTAGAGTAGTTGATGTGCTTAGCAAGCATTTCTACCTTACTTCCCTATCAGTATTGTAAAGAAATTTTATAAATACTATATTAAAATAGTAGTAAGAGGATGAATATTATATTAAAAAGTAAAGAATTGGCTATTAATCTTGTAAAAAAATCATTTATTAATTTTTATGCTAAAATAGATGGCCTTATAAGACATAAATGCAAAAAATTTATACCTAACATAGGTAATTTGCATAATGTTGCATTGAATAAAGTGCATATAATACCCCATTTTATCTATTTAGATGTCATGAAGATGACATATGAGCTAGAGACGCACTATTTTTGGCTTGGGTTAAGGCTAGATGTTACCAATTTTATCATAAAATGCTTAGAGTGTCAACGTGTGAAGGATGAACACTTCCACTTGGGAGGTTTGTTATACTCGCATGATATACCTAAGGATAAATAGGTAGTAGTGTCACTAGATTTTATTGTAAAGATGCCTAAATATTGTAGTAGGTATGAAATCATTTTAGTGTTGATTGATAAAGCAACAAAAGTTGGTCATTTCATAGGAAATAACTTAATAGATGATGCTTTTGTATTTGTAGAGTGATTTGTCAAAGAGGTGGTATGACTACATGGTGTACCAGAAGTAATTATTTAAGATCTAGATAAATTATTAACTTTAAGGTTTTAGTGAACTTTGACTATAACCTTTGACACTTGACTAAATTTTAGTTCATCAAATCATCCCAAAATAGATGGTCAAACTGAGCGATTGAATCAAGTAGTCGAGGATATGTTGCGTATGTATGTTATGGACCAATAGTCCAAGTGGGAGGACTACTTCTATTTGGCTGAGTTTGCCTACAATAACTCATACCATTCAGTTCTAAGAATGGCTCCTTTTAAAGCCTAATATGGATAGAAATTCTGAACACCACTTCATTGAGATGGTTCGGATAATAGGGCTATTGTTGGCCTAAATTTTATAAGAATATGATAAGTAGATGATTATAATACATCAAAATTTGAAAGTTGTTTCTAATCGGTAAAAGAGCTATACGGATCAAAAAAGAACACCATGTGAGTTTGTTATTGGTGATAAGGTATTTTTATGAGTAAGACCACAAAAAAGTTTGATTAAGTTTTTAAAAAGCTCCAAGTTATCTCCACATTTTGTTAGACCATTTGACATTACGGATAAGATCAGTCCTGTTGTCTATTGGATAGCTTTACCACCTTTTCTATCTATAATCCATGATGTATTTCACATTGCATTACTAATAAAATATATACTTGGTCCATCTCATGTGTTGGACTGGAAAAATATGTAGCTTATGGAAGAGGAAAAGATGTAGCTGGATCTAGTGAAAATCCTGGGTCATCACAACATTAAACTAAGGAATAGAGAGATTCAACAAGTCCTAGTATAATGGGATCTGTTAAGTGAAAAAGTGCTATATGAGAAGATATGCAACTATTCAATCAACACTATCCATGGCTATTTTGATTTATCACCAGGATGGCTCCTCATTAAGAGGAGGAGGATGTTATAATTTTCTATTTGACTTTTTTTCTTATATATATTATTATATGTATTAGCATATTTTTGAGTACTGATCATCTGATGCTTACATATAGATGCTAACTGATGTTAATTCTACAACAACATATTTTGATCCTAAAATAACATATTTTGATGTTATGTTATAGCAACATACTTTGATCTTGCAACAACATATTTTGATGTTATCCTATAGCAACATACTTTGATCCTGTAGCAATAAACTTTGATTTTACATATTAATGATGTCATCAATATAGTCTTATATTGTGATGATTATTTAGTTCAAATTTACATGTATATATGTTTTTCATATAGAGCAGATACTGTTGATGTCATGTTTTGGTGGCTACAAGGCTCACAAGTACATGAGTTAGGCTAGTGGTAGATTTTGAAAGTTGGGGTAATAATAGTGGAGGCAATGAGTAGTTAGGTAACACCAACACTAGATAAGAAATATAATGGTAATGAGCCACATAATCCTTGAGAAGTTACAAAATGCCTAATGTTTCTCTTTTTGCCTTTTTTTTAATATTTAATTTTGATTGATACTTCATCTTTTTATTTTTTTTGACTATTGTTGTGTCCATATTCAATTTTTATTTGATTTGATTTATGTCTTTCATGTGTTGGCTTAGTGATGAGCTATTTTTTTCTCAGCTGTCAATTTTTTTATTTTTTCTATTAAGGGGCTCAATACTTAATATCATATCAGGCCTATTAACTTGCTGTCCACCATTGATCATATTATGATTAAAATTGTTTAATTTAAGTCTTTTATCTTAGTTTTATTACCAAGAGGCCTCAAGCAAGTTAATGTCACACATTATAATGGATTGAGACTCCATAATGGTCTCAATTTAATAACTCCATGGGCAAGAACTAACTCATGCTTAAATAATTTTGGTTATGCCTTGATGGCTATAAAGGAGATTGTGGACTTTGGTCAATCATTATAGTTAAAAAATAAATAAATAAAAAAAATATATCTATTTATGAATACATAGATAAAAGAAAGCAAAAAAATAAAATTTTAATGCTTAGAGTAAATTATGGCCATAGGGGTTGACTCTTCAAAAAAAATAAAAAAATAAAAGGGGTGATCAATTATTTTCTTGGGAGAAATGTCATTTTTGTTGTGTTGGCTTATGGAAAAAAACCTTAGAGGGAAATGGCGGCCATGGAGAGTAATGGTGGCTTGAAATTCATCCCAGTAGGCTTTAATGGCTTAGGAAAATTCATGTCTGGACAGAGAAATAAAAAAGAGAGAGTAAGTCATGGGAAAAAAATGGATGAAGCTGGGCAAGAGTTTCATTTTTGTGAAGGGTAACCAAAGAAAATTTCATTTTCTTATTCTTAGGACAGATTTGGGCCAAGTAAGTGATGCATTTTTTATTTCTTGATGGAGTTTATCTTCCATGACTGCATAGGGTTGGATTGGTTCTTTATACTAGTTTATTTATTTTATAAAATGCTTACTGGTTCAAGAAGAAGTCATGAGACTTCCCCATGAACTTGTAAATCTCCCCAATTAGTTAAAATGTTACAAAACTATTTTATTTTGGACTAAAATCAATTTAATGTTGGGTTTTCATACCCATTTGTAGGTTAAATTTTTTTACATGGTATACAAGGTTTAAAAATTAGATTTATTATCAAACGTGTTGGTGGGTAAGGTATTAAAACTCTAGCTACTTATTTTATTCATGGTTGGAAGTGTTGACTCAAAAATGACATGTTGGGTGTCTTCTTTATTGTGTTATAATTATTTAATGGTCATATGGGTGTTTTTTTTTTGTATTTATTTTAAAGTTGATTGGTTTTTAATATTTTTATTTTTATTTGACCCTATTGATCTTTATTGGTTATATGTTTTTATTATTTTGACTTATTTTGCCTGGATTTTAGTGTATTTTGAAGTATTCGTGTAAAGATATTATTGCCTTTATTTTATTTTTTGTATTATTCTTGATTGGGTTAAAAAATGATTGAGCCCATTACTTTGCTCTTGAAAAAAAATATACAAATTTGGGTGTTTTATTTTATGATTGGGTGCTTGATAGATTTGACAGGTCTATTTTTGTAAGAGCAACTTGTGAAGTTTTTATTGTAGTGTTGTAGCTCTGTTGTTACATAATGTTGAGGTTATCCTATTTGATGATATTTTTTAACTATTAAAAATTGCTCAATGATGAATAAAAACATATTTATCACACCTTCACTAAAAACTCAAATGCCTGACTCCACCACCTAGCTGATGGTTGGGGTGGTGAGGGCCATCAATTGGGGGGCTCATAGGATGGGTCAGGGTGGTGTGCATATTATTTGGTGGCTGCTATTTAATAATAGAGCTACATGATGCATGTGGCACTAGTCTTAGATTTAGTTTTTAAATGATTTTTTGTAGCATATTTAAAATTACTCTTTCTATGTATTATTTCTGTAGCTTCCTCTTACAATGTAAAAGAGTATGTTGTATTTTTTGTATAAACTCAAATTTGATGTAGTTGCTACTCATAATTCATAGAGTTTTATCAAAAATATTTTTTGGGTTTTATTCTCATCTGTTTAACTTTCAAAATTCATATTTAAAGTATTTTTTTTATTAAGTATTAAGAAATAAAATCAAGTTTTAATATGACTGTATTTTGTTAGTTAAAAGAGAAATATCTTGCAACAATTATCTGCTCTTCCTGTAACATGATCTTGAGAGTTATAATTTTTAACTATTAATCTTGTAGCATCCACTTGGAATGAAAATTGTTATTAAATCTAATAAAATATAGCCAAGTTAAAATAAATTTGAGCTGGTTATTAGTTGAATGTATGAATATATGGGGTACTAGAACATAATTCTTGAGCTATGTAAATCATTGATTTAATTATTTATATGGATGTAGTAAGAGTTTTATTTATTTTTATATGGCTATAATGAGTGATTATTGATGTTAATTAAATTACCATTGGTATTGGTAAGTGGCTCTGTGGGGTAGATACATTTTAATGCTATTACCATCATACATAATTATCATAAGAAGGATTTGGAAAGCTAGTATTGCAAACTTAATTGGTGTCATGCATATAGATCTTACAAGTTTTGATTTCTTTAAATTGATTAAGCCCTGAGTATATAATTAAATCATATTTTAACTTGTGTCTAGCATTAAATGTAAAGATTAAATATGATGCAATGGTCGTTAAATTTATGAGATCTTGGTAGAAGGATCTGTATAAGATAGTACCATTGCATATATATTAAATATATAAAATTTAATGAGCAAGGACATCCTTGGAATCTTATATATTCTTATAGATTGATGTGAGCATGCTTTGTTTTGACTGTTCTAATTATGGTCAAGACCTAAATTTATTGGTGCAATGACTTTTTTACATTATGAGTCTTGGATTTTAAATGCAATATTACATGTTCTGATTTTTTGAATATTGGAATAGTGTATGAAGAAAATTAGAAAATTTTTATTATCATTATCTTTACCTTTAATAGTGTTCACACAATTTAATGACTTATACTTAATTCTTTTTCTAATTATCCTGAATGAGGAAAGAATTGTTGTACTAAAATTTATAACCTAATTTACATAAGTGTGAGTCTTTTACATAGGGTAAGAACATCTAGATGGTTCTATTGGGACAATGTCTACTTATATTTAGTTCAAGATTTATAGTTATGGATTTCATGACTATACACCTTGAATTGCATGCATTTATTAGAGAAATAATCTTCATCATAGAATCTTTTAGGGGTAATCACCCTAATTAAGGGAATTTTACATATGTAACTCTAGTTATGGGTTGTAAGTGTATTATAAAAATCTCAACTATGCATAGTGAACTATATTCATAACTCCACTTATACTTTGAATGAAGAGACACTCAATTTTTTTGGGGTTATTTCAATTTTCTAACCTTCTAGATACTATCAACCATAGAGGGACACTATTATTAACGGTAGTATCCAAATCCTTATCTAGTGTCTAGTAGCCAAAAGTCATTCAAATTACAAAATGATCAAAACTATTGATTGACCTAATTTTATTATTAAAGCCTACCATGAGATATTTTCAAAAGGTGTGGTATAAATACAAATCTAATCCTTTTCATTATTCATCTATAAAATAATAAGCAAACACCTACAAAATATAAATTTATCAACTATACAAGCAATCTATTATACCATATTTATCCCAATTTACATATCAAGTATAGGATCAGTCATATTATAGGTCCAAAACATTCAAAAAGTAGACTATGAGTGATATTTATCAAATTACAAGATATATCACTACATGTATATTTATTAAGTATATTGCATCCATGGACTCACACTTTCCCACACATAAGGGAGAACTACATAAGTATGAGGCCCTTCTTAGAGTATTAGATATATAGGCAACACTCATTAATAGAAGGGTATTTAAGGAAGCTCGACACCATGATCCCACTAACCTCTTTTTCATAAAATGCATTCCAAGGGCAAAGAAGGGTAAAGAGATAGCTTTTGATCAATCAACAAAGAGTGACATCATGTATTCCAAATCTAAATGTATTAGTATAAATGTGATATAAAATCATAATAGAGAAGTTGATTGCATTTATATATAGTGATTATTTTTTATAGAACACTTATGTCACAGTCATACATTAACATCAATAATAGTGTTCAGATTTGATGGTAGTGTTCGTGGCCATAAAAGTGAAATTTATATAATTTGATAACTAATCTAGAATACTAATCCTACATACTTTACACCTATTTCCAATCTTATTGACATGATTTTTTTTGAATGGACAAATAAATGTTTCTTATTAACAATCATGCGACAAAGTCCTCCTATTAGTAGGTTTTATTAAGGTACTAATTTTAACTAGAAAGTATAAAAATACTAAAGAAAGGAAAGTTTGAAAGAGAGATATAAAGGAAATAAAAGTGGTTTTTAAGGTGAAAATAATAACAAATACATCAAGCTAAACTTAGAAACTTATTGAAAATGTCAAGAAAGTGGGATAAAATATTTCTAGTAAGAAACCTATATCATTTAATGGGTTAGGAAAGACATACATGTATTGTCATGGACACATGACATACACCAAAACAATCATTCATCACTGATAATAGGAATATTCAACTATTTTGTATTTCCTTATAAAAACAAATAAACTTATTGATTTTACCCCACCAAGGTTTCACTAGTGTAAAAATAACAATTGTAGTTTAAAAAAAAAGAAATACTACAAATGAAATTTATGTGTTTTGATAGATTAAATACAATTTCAACAATATTTTGAAAGAAAAGAATCAAATACTTATAAATGTATGTATGTAAACTATTTAGAGAGATATTTTGAGCGCAAAGTTTGAAAAATTCTTCTTTATATTGCTACTTCTTGAGCCTCAATTAAAATCTTTTATTTTAATAGTTTGCTAGAAATATATAACTATCAATAAACCTTAAAAATGAGCCCCTAATTCATTTTTATAGGTTTATATGGGTATTTATAGATCATAACCACATTTTTTACATTTTTAGGAGCTTTTAAAAGCACTTTAGTTAATTTACAAAACTTTAAAATTGAAAGAAACACGTTAATCAATTTACACATCTTGAAAAAATCTATTAATATTTTTGTATGACTTGTAAAAGTACAATGATGAATTTACATAACATGGAATTTTGTGTTGGAAAATTTACATGATTCAAAATTGAGAAAGGGACCTAGTAGAATTGTAAGACTTTACAATGTGCAAATTTACAATTATGAGAATGATTTAGGAAAGACAAGATTATGAAAAGATTAATATTTGGTGAAGAATCATTATTTATCATCCTCATTGATGAAAAATTGAACTTAATATTCTTTCTTAGGTCGTGGTTTATTTTTTTTGATATTCTTTAAATATTTTCATGCCTTCTGACATTATATCTTCATCTAGACCATTTGAGTACATATAAGCTATTTCCACATCACAATATAGATCCACCATATTTTGAGTTGTTCTCTATAACTTATTCAACATCATATCAAGTTTTTCTGAATTGATATGATACTTGATTAATGTCTCAATTGAATCATAATTAAATGTAGAACTTGGGGTTGTAATATTTTCAAAACTTTTCTTGAATTGATCAACAATGACTTCTTCAAATATTAATTTCCCTTTATCATCCACGGGATTGCATTTCAATTTACTTACCTCTCCTAGTATCTCAAGGATAACATATCCTCCTATTAACTTAGAATCTTAAAAAAAAATAACACTTTTTTTGACAATGTGAACTATATATTTTTTAACTCCCAAAAACTCGATGAGATATATAAAATATTATCTTTGAGTGATCTTTTCTTAAATTAGGTCATGTAGATAGGAAAAAGAGAATTCTTCTAATGTAGGGATCAACTCATTCCATTTCTACACCTCTTCCTCATATTTTCTTTGAGTGTTATTTGTTTGATCGAATTCAAATTATATTTCAAAACAAATAACCAATGTTGTTTGAAGAATAATGCTAGCCTATTTAAAATTTTTCTCAACCCATTATTTTGTTGCTTTATCCATGTGGCTAATTTATTTTGTAACATGAAGTGTCTCCATATCAAAAAATTGATCAATAATTGAATGTGAATATCGAATTATTTTCACCAATTTTTGAACTACAGATGTTAGTTGTTCAACTTTTTCTTTGAGTTGATCTTTGGTGACTTTATCATGATCTATTGTATCAAATAATGTTTCAATATTAGATTAGATGTTTTTTTCATGCATTCTCTTATGAAATTTTTTATAAGGGTGTTGGTGATGTAATATTCAGCTACACTAAGACTGTCTTTCTCCTTTTCTAGTGGAGGAATATCTACTTCTGCATATCTTTCCCCCTTTTGATCTATGGTTATTTTTAGACTATCTTGGGCCTCTTTGTTGGTCTAGGATGGATAGTTGTCAGAATGTTGAAATCAATTTCTTGAGGCTGTTCGATCTTCTTTATTTCTTCACAACTTAATTTAGCCAATCAAGAACTTCTATGTTAGGAAATTTTTACACAAGGGTAACACTTGGTTATTTTTTAGCTTTAGAAGGGGGATGATCTAAAAAAACCAAATATTTTTCAAGTACAATATCACCTTCTTATTTTTATATCGTATCAACTAGAGTCTTGGGATAAGGTTCAATAAGCAATTTGACATTTCGAGTAAGAGATACTAGAATTCAAATATCAGGCTGATGAGGAATGGAAGAATCCAACAACAAAGATGAATCATAATCTATAAATTGTTACGTAGTATTAAATACCAGGGGTTGAGGTTGGGAAAATTTATCAACATGATTTTTGTCTGAAATGGAAATATTTGGAGTACCTAGAATTTTTTCACCCAATCTCCTTATCTTTAACTTGATTGGTTTCATCACTAGAATGGTTTCCATGATAGCTTAAACTTTTGTCTCAGCCTCTATTTCTTCCAGATCCTTGCTAGTTCATATTGTTGAGGATGTTTCTACTTCTTTTTGATGTTGTTAATGAGCAATCCATAATTCAGATTCCTTTGTAGGAGGGGGAAATATCCCTTTATCAAAATTTATTCCCTTGCTCTTCAACCACTTGAGAGTTCTATTTCATTTGCCTTTAGTTTTTTCAATGATGGATGCAGATGAATTCTTGTGCCGATTAACTCTTGGAAGATGTTTTGATTCAATTTCATAATTTTCATAGATGGGATCTAATGGATCTTTATCATCATCTCTATTCTTTTTTATCTCCATTATATCAAATACAATCACTTGTTTTAGAGTGAATCATAAATAATCAATTTCATCATCATAGTTTATCTAGTAGTCCACAAAGCAATGCACATGTTGGTGTGAATAACCAAGAATATTATGAATCATACCTCTAACATCAAATCAAGGTCAAATTTTAAATTATTGGAGAGTAACTCAAGTCATTTCCTCACCGATCAATTTTGTTTTGACCAATATAAATAGGGGAATTTATCCCAGACTTGTGTTTATAAGACAAATTTTGAGTTTTTGTCAATTATCTTATTAGTTACACCAAATCCCATTTGTCACCCATATATCTAATAAGCATATAAGATGCAACTTCATGTTAGGATCAACAAGGATGATGTACTAAAAACTAAATCCTATCTCTGATACTAATTTTTAGGATCAAAATACACTTAATCCTAAAACAAATGCAGGTCATATAATTTTGAAATTTAAAATAAGCTATAGTAAAAATATAAATAGGAGAGACAAACCATTATGCAAGATATACATGGAAACCATGATAAATTATCAAAGGAAAAACCATGAAGAAAAGGCAACATCCATACTTCATATTCATCAATAAAAATATTTCTATAAAATCAACTCCTCTTAGGAATACCTTTCCAATTCTTACAAGCCAATTAATTAGGTGAGCAAAGCATACAACCAAGTTTTGCATGATCTAACCTAAAATATGCAAAGTGCATCTCTATCATGATGTTAACACCATAACATCTAAAGTGAACTCAAAATAATCAACCTCCATCTCCATGAGCTAATCTAACTAGCCTCTAAGCTCCAACCAAGTGAGCTAAGCTAACATAGCCTTCTAGGCTCTAACCACTAACTGCAAGGATCTCCATGCTTTAATAAACTAGGTGAGTCATGCTCTCATCTAAGCCTTATAGGATATAACCACTTAAGCATGAATGATGATCAAAAACCAAGATTATAGATGAGATAAGATTCTATGCCTTCTAAGCTCCAACCTATATAAATGATCCAAGAGTTGATAGCCCCTAATGAGATTCACATAAAATACAAAGAGAAGGCAATGCTTTATAACATTTTACATGAGAGAGAGAGGGAGAAAGGCATAGTGGCCCATTATAAATATGAACCACACATGAGTGAGTGTCATGTGATCTCCAAATGTGTTTATCACCATGTGTAAAAATCTTCAAATAATTTTCACTTTAGACAAAATCATGTGCCACCTCTATGTGGCTCCAAAACTTGCTTCCCACTTCCAAAAGTGAGTCCAAACACTCAATAGTTTTTTTCTTGTCTTCATCTCCAAGGGTAAACCAAGTGAATGCTACAATTTAAATAAGATCTGAGCCACCCCATGTGATTCTAATAATTTCACCTCACTCACATATGTGAGGTCAATCTATAATAGTGCATTCTTGTCTTCTTCCATGTGCTCACATAAGTCCAAAAGGTGTTGCAATCACCTTTTGAATTTATCTACACATGTGAATCATGGGTTACTTTAAAAATTCAACCCATACATGACCCTTTGTTATTCTCACCATGTAACAACCCATATGTGACTCACTAAGGGAAAAATTCATGTCTTAGAGTGGAGTACTACACCCCACACCTTTCATATCAACTTGATCACATCTTGAGACCCACCATGGGCCCTCCTACCACATCACCATCCTACCACATCACTTGCATGCCACATCATCTACACACCTTCATGACACATCACCAAGATGCCATCTTAGTATGCCACATCACTATGAATAGTTCCCATGAATAGTGACCTATGAATAGTGGCTACACACCCTAATAATCTCCCACTTGAAGTCATATACACAAGAATTTACCAAACCTATGTCTTATGCCAACTAGTTACCATCTATGTTATCATCAATACCCACTACTACTCACACACAAGCCCAATAAAAGTTTTTTACACTACTAAAACTTATCTACATTGATCAATGTTGTCAACATCTACTTATCCATAGTAGATTTACAAAAACATGAAGTGACTCTGATTTCACCATAAACTTTAGATGAATACAATACACCAGATAACTATATTTTCCTCCTCTAGGATACTTCAAAAGATAACATAAAACCATAAGAAGTGGGATACTTCACTTCTTTACTTTTCCCATCCCTATGCATCTCCATCCTTGGTTTGATCCTTCATCTCGTCACACAATCCATCTCACCATTGATCATATTGGGGCATGCAAATAACATGCCGTTTATGCATAGCAATATCATTTTCTAAACCTTATCTCTTCATGAAGGGATTCTTATACCACATCAACATGATTGGTGGAATTCATACAGCCTTCCGTTCTAAAAACCAACAACTCTTTGCCTCACCTCATATCCTTCTGGCTACTCCATCTCATCATGAGATCACCATGTATAAATGATGCTTTCAAAATATATAATCCAAATTCTATAAGTGTTCATTGCACTCTTGATAGTAGTTTTCAATAGGAGAGGAAAACCCATAATAGTCAACACATGACTCCTCCATATGTAGCATACCACTACCCACCATGATCAATATGGTACCCATCCATAGTTATTAAGAAGGCATCATGTTAATCAGTGCATCATTATACCTATTGAGTTTTTGAGCCCCAAATATACAATCAAGATGCATCTTGCTCTATTATATGTCACATACATGACCTTCTCCTTCCATAAAACCTTAGGTCTCTTATTGTTATCCATCCATCCTAAACTACTTCAATAATAGGAGAGAAGAACCCATAGAAGTCAAAAAATAACTTCTAAATATATCAAACCGCTACCCACTATGCTCAAGATGGTACCCATCCATCATTCTTGAGAACTTGTCATGCTACTTAGTGCATCACTACACCTACCAAGTTTTTAGTCCCCAAAGATATAGTCAAGCTGTATCCTACTTACTACATGTTAAATACACAACCTTCTACTTCCATGGAACCTTAGGTCTCTTATTTTTATCCATCCATCTTAAACTACTTCAACAGTAGTAGATAAAACCCATAGAAGTTAACCCCTGATTCTACATGTAGTAAACCACTACTCACCATACTCATCATGGTACCCATTCATAGTTCTTGGGAATTTTTCATGCTACTCAATGCATCACTACACCTACTAAGTTTTTGAGCCTCAAATATATAGTCAAGTGGCATCCTGATCTATTGCATGTCACACATATAACCTTATCCTTCCATGGAACCTTAGGTCATATTTATTCTTCTCCATCCACTAAGTACAATATTAGGTTTCTTATACCTCCTCCTTTACATGGAATTTTATCATCATCTTAGATCACACATTATGGTAATAATATCCCATAACTTATATCCCTTCTCTATATAAGAAACTATAACAAGGTACATGCCTTGTCACATCCATTCATTTACACCAATGGAGACTAGCCTGCTCTACCATAAGATATATAATTACTTCTTCATCAAGAACATTGTGTTAGTGTTGATCCATCTAATAAAGCTTGTTAAGCTTCTCCTCTATTTTCAATTATTTTTTAAGAGATAAATACCTAACAAGAAAACATTTTTTGTTTCATATCTTGGTATCTCCACCTATATATCATACTTTCACAAACCAACCAACAACCATGGATATGATACTAGTTGTTAGGAACAACAAGGCTCAGGTACCAACAATTAAAGCATAACTATGATAATAGTTGTTAGGATAAAAAAATGCCTAATCATAAAATATGTGCAATTAATATAGTTGTGTAAATTAAAATAATCTATAATAAAAATAGAAATAGGAGAGATAGATCATTAGATAAGATATATGTGGAAACCCTGCTAAACCAATAAGGAAAAAAACATGAGGTAAAGGTAACATCCATACTTCATATTCATCATCAAAAATCTATTTAAAACATCATCTCCTCTCAATAACTCATTTATAGTGATTAAAAGTTGAACACTCAGGTGAGCAAAGCTTACAACCAAACTTTCTATGCTCTAACCTACAAGCTACAACATGCAATTATATCATGATGCTAAAACCATAGCATCTAAAGTGAGATCTAAAGTATCAACCTCCATCTCCATGAGTTGAGATAATAATCCTCCAAGATCTAACCAAGTGAGACAAGCTAACATATCCTTCCAAGCTCTAACCACTAACCTCAAGAATCTCCATGCTTCAACAAACTAGGTGAGCCATGCTCTCATTTAAGCCTTATAGTATCTAACCACATAATCATGAATTATGCTTACAACCTAAGCATCTAGGTGACCTAAGATTCCATGCCTTCTAATATCCAACTTGAAATAATGATCTAAGAGTGGATAGCCCCCAATGGGCTTCACACAGAATACAAAGAGAAATCAATGCTTTATAACATTTTACATGAGAGAGAGAAAGGGAGAAATGCATAGTGGCCCCTTACAAATTTGACCCACACATGAGTGGGTGTCATGTGATCTCAATTTTTTTATCACCATGTGAAAAATTATTCAAAGCATTTTCAATTTAGATAATAATATGTGCAACCTCCATGTGGCTCTTAAACTTGCTACCCACTTTCACAAGTGAGTCTAAACACTCAATAGTGTTCTTCTTGTCTTCATCTCCAAGGGTTAACAAATTGGATGCTCCATTTTAGAAAATATGTTATCCACCCCATTCATGTGATTCCAAGAATTTCACTCCAATCACACATGTGAGGTCAATCGGCAATAGTGCATTCTTGTCTTCTTCTTCCATGTGCTCACACAAGTCTAAAAGGTGTTGGAATCACCTTTTGACTTTCTCTACACATGTGAATCATGGATCCCCTTACAAATTCAAACCATGCATGACCTTTTTTTTTTCACCATGTGACAACCTACATATGACTCACTAAGAACAAAACCTATGTCTTCTAGTGGAGTACTATATCCCACACCTTTCACATCAACTTGATCACATCCTAGGACCCACCACGGGCCCTTCTACCACATCACCATCTTGACACATCACCTACATACATATCACCTACATGATACATAATTTGAAAACATACATGCTACATTAGTAATATTCCATCTCATCATACCACATCATAGTGAATTATGACCATGAATAGTTCCCATGAATAACAACTTATAAATAGTGGCTTCTCACCCTAATAATCTCCCACTTGAAGTCATATACATAGGAATTTACCACATCCATGTATTTTATCAACTAAATACCATCCAAATACCATATATGTTATCATTAATGCCCACTACTGATCACACACAAGCCTAATAAATTTTTTATGCACTACTAAAACTTCTCTACTCTGATCAGTATTGTCAACATCTACTTTTCCATAATAGATTTACAACAACTTGAAGTGAATCCTACTTCACCACAAACCCATCCTTATTTATGATTATACCATGAACTACTCATAACTCCTACTAATTACAAGTATCCAGTCTAGTGCACACCATGGAATACATGAGGATTTCCTACTCTAGAAGAGTATAATACACAATACAACCATCTTTTCCTCCTTTAGGATAATCCAAAATATAACTTAAAATCATAAGAAGTGGGATAATTCAATTTATTTTCCACCCATCCCTATGCATCTCCATCCTTGGTTTGCTCCTTCATCACGTCACCAGAGCCATCTCACCATTGATCATGTTAGGGCTTTTAGCCAACATGACATCTACACATAGTAGCATCATCTGGTAAACCTTGGTTCTCCATGAAAGTATTATTATAACACATTAACATGATTGTTAGAACCCATACAGTCTTAAATTATGCAAACTAACAACTCTTTACTTCATCCTCATATTCTTTTTTCTACTCCATCTCATCATGAGATCACCATGTAGGAATGATGCTTTCACATCCAGTTGCTTTAACAATAAAAAATGTTCACTTTACTCTTAATAGTAATTTTTAATATGAGATAAAAGCCCATATAAGTCAACACATGAATCCTCCATATGTAGCATATTGCTACCCACCATGATCAACATGGTACCCATCCATAGTTCTTGGAAAGTCATCATGCTAATCATTACATGAATACACCTACCAAGTTTTTGATCCCCAAAGATAAAATCAAGCTGCATCTTACTCTACTGCATGTCATACACATGGCCTTATCCTTCTATGCAACCTCATGTTTGTTTTTTTCTCCATCCATCCTAAACTAATTCAAAAATAGGAGAGAACTCATATAATTCAACACCTAACTTCTGCATGTATCAAATCACCACCCACCATGCTCAACATGTTACCCATCCATAGTTCTTGGGAGGTCATTGCACTACTCATTACATCACTACACCTACTAAGTTTTTGAGCCCTAAAGATATAATCAAGCTACATCATGCTCTACTATATGCCAAACATATGACCTTCTCCTTACATGGAACCTTGGGTCTTTTTTTTTCTCCATCCATCTTGAACTACTTTAACAATAGGAGAGAATAACCCATAAAAGTTAACACTTGACTTCTACATGTAACAAAAAGCTACCCACCATGCTCAACATGGTACCCATCTATAGTTTTTGGGAAGTCATTGTGCTACTTAGTGCATCATAGAACGTACCAAGTTTTTAAGCCCTAAAGATATACTCAATTTCCATCCTACTCTACCGCATGTCACATATATGACTTTCTCCTTCCATATAACCTTGGGTCATATTTATTCTTCTCCATCCACTAGGTACAATATCAATTTTATTGTACCTCCTCCTCTATATTGAATTTTAGCATCATCTTGACTCACACATTATGGTAGGAGGATCCCACAACTTATATCCCTTCTCTAACCAAGAAACCACAACAAGGTACATGCTTTGTCATCTCCTTCCATTTAAACCAATGGAGACTATCTTTCTCCACCACAAGATATAAAATTACTTCTTCATCAAGAATACTATGTTGGTGTTGATTTGTATGGTAAAGCTTGTTAAGCTCCTTATCCATTATCCATCTTTTTCCAAGAGATAAACACCTTCTATACATTTTTTTTAAAATTCATATCTTGGTCTCTCTACATGTATCTCACACTTGAAATAAAAAACCAAAATCTATGGTTATAATACCAATTGTTAGTATCAACAAGGCTTAGGTATCAAAAAATAAAGCCTAGCTCTAATACTAGTTATTAGGATAAAAAAATGCCTAATCTCAAAACATGTACAAGTAATATAACTGTCAAAATTAAAATAAGCTATAGTAAAAATATAAATAGGAGATGTTGGAAGAAAAATGACTGAGATGGGGGGGGTGAATCAGTCTTCAAAAAATTTCAATCAATTTCACTTAATCATTCATGAACCATTCTAACAAACATGTAGATCTAGTAGCATAAGTAACTATCTACATAAGCATGAAACACAAGAATACATCACATATGTGAGAAACCCTCAAGGGGAATAAAACCCATTGATATATATAAATAGAATATATTCCTATAAGACAAAGACCAAATTTAGTGAAGCACCAACTCCACTTGGAGCACCAACCCCAAATAGCCAAGCATCCATTTGACTAGGTTGTAGAAAGCACCTATTTTCAAGGAGGCACCAACCCCATAGATGACTTGGAACCAATTTATCCACATGATAGATTTGATCACCTTTAAAAAAAAATATTTCTCAACCAAAATATAATGACCACCTCTTTATATCTTCACACTCTTATCCCTTTCAAACTACTTGTTAGGCCTCTTTGCTCAATTAGGTTTCTTCAAGACTCATTAGGTCATATGACCTTGATCTTAATATGTAGACACACTATAAAATATTTATTAAAAAAAAATATAATAATATGATGGTATATAAGACATCCTTCTCAACAATGTGCTATTTCATTCACTTCACTCTTCTTTCTACACACATAGGCCTAAAACTACCTTGTATATATACAAGCCTCTTGCTCATACACCACTTAGTCAACCAAACACCCTTAATATATTATGTTAGACATATAATAGGTATTTATACATATTTTTGACATTAATTAAATTATATTTTAGTCCCTTTTGGTTTGACATGACTCAATTAGGCCTCATTTTACTTTTAGATCTCATGGAGACCTAATTTCATTAGGCCTACTTTAGGACACATTACCTTTGCCTTCATTGGAATAATTTAAAAATATATTCATGGTAGGAAAATATAATATAAAAATAAAATAATATTTATACAACATCCTCCAAGAACCATGACACCTCTTAGGTCTAAACACTACTTGAAATACTCCATTAGCACTATTCACATTAGGCCTTTGAACACACAAAAAGTCTGTCTTGAACAACTAAAGATAGAAAATAATTTAAATACAAAAACATGACATTAAATAAATTATAAATAAACTAAATTAACTTAAAATTATCACCATATTCAGTATACACTTCCTCTCATGGCCCTAAAAAATCACTACAACTTGCTTACTCAGAACTACCAGTTTACCTCAAAACACAATCATGGTGACTAAAACTTACAACACCTATATAGACACTTTCAAAGCCTCAAAATGAATTTATATGATCCTATAAGATATCAAAACAATCTTAAAATATAAATATTATATGGTCTAATGGAAACTATTGGTCTTATAGACCAATTTGTCGATCTCACTACACATAGACCTCACTGAGCTAGATAAGCCATTTTGGCTTCATCATTTTCACCATTATACCTAAATTCATATATTTATACCAATAATTAATAGGAAATAATAGTCCAAAAAAACATACCCATGTATTTTTTTCATCATTAAATCAAGATAACATATTTTAATTTATATTTTCATTATTGCTTGGGTTTTTCACTATTTACACCATTAGGCCTATTAGGGAATGACTAACTTGGATGTCTGATTTATCACAATTTAGGGATATAAAATATAAATAAACCTTAATTGACATGAAACATGAGTCTCTAACATATCTTTCCATCCATTTTATTACTATGTTCAATGCAACTTTTTACTTCTACAATAACTTTTTCAAAAATAAGTCTATAACTCAACATTTTTTCTCTCCTCTCTCTAACCAATATAGCCTAGAAGTACATGGGAGAGTCTAATATAATATCCAATATCTTACCTAATCATACCAATAAATTATAATCACATTTTATCAATATATTTAACATTGGTTCTTATTAGGTTTCTAAGAGAGTTTAAACATGTTTCTACTCTTAACGATCATTCATAAAACATAGCCCTTCAATCTAAAAACTAATGCATATAATTTTGAGATAGGACCCTTAACCATATACCATGAACTTATTATGTTTTTTTTTCACTTATAGTTTCAAAATTTGAGGATATATCTCATCCCTTCTCATCTAAGTGGTATAATTGAAACACCTTTAGGCTGTGGGCAACCTAAGAATGAGGTGAATTTCTAGATTGGGTTGGTTTCCTTGATGTACCAATTTTATATCACTATTACACATTTTATTGTAAGGAAAATGGAGATAAAACTAAAATTAAACTATACTAAAGGTGGTGATACACAAAATTAATTTATAACTACCAACTAGCTGTATGTCACATATGAGATCAAGAGACTAATTAGGTTTACACTTTTCTAATTTGAATCTTCTCACATTAGTATTCCATTATGAGGTTGTGATGAATGTTTAGGATAGGAGGAATAGATAAGAGGCCTTTAATGTCACTATTTTAATATAATAACTCACTCAACCTTGACACTTGATATAACACTTCACATGACTTGCAAGAAGAAGCTTTCAAACTATAAATAGGTGAAAAAATGAGATAACAATGCTAAGGAAACAACAATCATCACTAAGAAAGATAAATAATTAAAGTGAAAAAACTATTAAAAGTCATATAATATGTAAAATTAGTAGTCATTATTGATCCATGGTATGCAAATGAGCATGGCTTCACCATACTCAGGTGGAACATCCTTACAATAGCCAAAATGGCTAGTTCTTATAGAACTTGAGAGAGACAAGAGAAGAAAAAATCCCAAAGGTCACAAGGATAAACATAAATATAAGAAAATTATTTACATATACATGATAATGAATTAGGATATAGACCATTTAAGGTTTGGTAGGATAAATGGCTCTTCAAACTATGTAACTCATGAAATGTGGGTGGGAGTTCTCAATCTACACAAGAAAACTACCTTCATCATTCACCCTTGTTTGAACATCCAAAAACTAACTATGGATAGGTATAATTATTGGATTGAGAGGGAAGGGTTATATAAATTATTCTTCATTCATTGGCTATATTCTTATTGATTTGGAATATTTTGGAAGTGAGCAATCATTGCCTGCAGTCAAAGAAACTCCTTTTTCAATCATCCCTCACAATTGGCCTCAAATTGGTTTCATTTTTACATGAAAATATATTAAGGGGAGTGGATGACACTTTTATATACCATTTATGGCCTTATATTTCTTAGGTATGCCTTAAATAGGCTTCCACTTGAAGTTCTCACACTTTTCACTATCATGTCCACTTTGCCAGTTTTGACTGGCTGAGATGAGAACTCATTTTGAGGTACTTAGGAGTTGTTATTAAGAAATAAATTTTAATTAGGAGTTATATTAATTCTCTTTATTTCCTATCATGTTATTGGCATCTTAAAACTCTTCCTAGAACCTAAACAAACACATAAAATTATAAAAAATACCCTATTTTGTACTCTATCCATACAGTTCCATATAGTCTAAAAGAATGGGGAGGTGTTATAGAGAGTCAAATACAACATATAATCCTAATTATAGGAAAAATATTCCATTTGGGTATTTCTCCATATTCATTTCCTTCATTGGGTCCTTATCTAGGGTTTGTGATGGTTTTAGACCATTTACACCCTTAAAGATTGTTCATGAAGATTGGACATTATAAATTCAAAAAAATTATACAATATAAAATTTAAGGACCCATTATAACCTCTCAAAAATCCTTTTACATCCATGTATAACCCCATAGAAGATATGAACTTCCAAATTTGCCCTATCGAGCTTATTCTCTCATTTGCACAGGCCTAATGTTTTCCTTGAGCCAAAAGTGGACTTATTTGTAAATTTTATACATTATAAAATCTTGGAAAAATATTTTATGTTCCCATAAAAATTATAAAATCCATTATAATATTAATCTCATGGTATTAGTGAAAAAGACTCTCCATTTGGCTTCTAAGCGTAACCATGCCCAATAGGCTTGTCTGCAACTTTGAGGGTATATCCCTACCTATTGGGATTAATCCTTGGATTAAAGGTTCATAATTTTTTATTATGTTTATTATAATTTAATGAACCTAATTTTAAGGTTCAACTAGCTTTGAAGAGTCCTTTTATCCCTACATTCCAAAACTGTAGGGTTTGCATACAAAGGAAAGTACCCTCTATCTAAGAAAAAATAAAGGGTACTTGTCCTATGTAATTAGAAAATTAGAAAATTTTATGGTATTATAAAATTTATAAGGATGTCTTGTTCAAAAATTTTCCCATTTATCAGTTCAATAGACCCCCTAACTCCTTCAAACTCCAAGACATACTCCTAGAAAAGGGACTGTGTGTAGGGTCTTACTATATGGACTAAGTGATGAATTCTTAAGGTCATCTCTTTGATTTTTTTTAATTTTTAATATAATATAGATACCATAATGTTAATTATGATTTTTTTTAATTTATATTCACCATTTTAACTCCCTACATACCTCTCATTACATAAGCCTCCATTTCACTATCTTAGATTGCAGACTATATTCTTATTTGAGAAGGACCCCTGTAGATGATCCTACATAATTGGACCTTGAACATGATGTTAAAAGACCTAATTTAAAATTTAAAAGAATATTTGGAAATTATTTGGATTAATTTTCCTCTTGTTCATGCTATTTCTACCTGAGAACACTACCTTCCTATTCACTATCTATAACAATCAACTATAGTTGACTTTTTTGAGGCAAAAGACCTGTAGATATACATTATCCTTTGAAATATATGACACATATTAATTGGGATTATTTTGAGATTTTTGGGAGTCAATTTTCATCAAAAAAATTAGTATCTTGATATTCAAACCCTTGCCATGAATGATGCAAGAATTTGAACCTAGCTATAGGTGAATATTTTGAAGACACAAGGACCTACAGGTGTATATGAAACTAAAAATCAGCATATAAACCTATTTGAATGACATATATATTATAAATTTTATTTAAAAACATATAAAACCATTCAAATATGAAGTCATGGTATAATACTACCAACTTGGGTGAAGAGTCCCTTTATAGCTCAAGCCCGGTAGGTTTAATTTAGTGCATAAAAGTGCAATGCTAAGACTCCCTAGTAAGAAAAACATAGGAATAAATCACTTCATTATTTTTTCAAGTTAGGATACTATGTGGATGTTTTTTTCACTTAGATTTTTACCATTTTAGGATATGGAATATCTCTCCTCATCCAAGTGGCACAATGGAAACACCTCTAGGCTTGTGGGTAACCTAAAGAATGAGGTGAATCTCTAGATATGTCTAGCTCCTTTAATGTACCACTTTGGATCACAATTAAAAATAAAATTGGGGGGGGGGAAAGGGAAAGATATGAATGAAATAAAACTATTATAAGGGGGTGACACACCAAATTAGATGATGACGTTCTACCAACATTATGTTACACATGAAATCAAGGGACAAACTAAACATACACTTCTCCAATCTACATCTTCTCACATCAATGTTACATTATGAGGTTATAGATGAATTTTAAAAGATATGAGGACTATAAAAGAGGAATTTAGTAGAAATAATTAAAATACCAACTCATTCAAACCTTTAAATTTCCTAGAATGCTTCAATGCCCTGCAAGAAGAAGCTTTCCAACTATAAATAGGATGCAAGAATGAGACAACATGCTAAGGAATCCATAGTCTTTACTAAGATAGATTGAAAATTCAAGTAAAATAAAATAATAAAAGTAATTAAGAGGTAAAAATCAGTATTGTTATTTATTAAATGGTATTCAAATGATTAGGTCTTTACCATACTTAGGAGGAGCATCCCTTACAATGGTCAAAATGGCTAGTTCTTATAGAACTTGAGAGAGATAGAAGAGAAAATAAGCTCAAAGGTCACAAGGAAACTTTTAAATATGAGAGAATAAGTTAATTATTCTTGAAAATAGGATATGGTATGAACCATGTAATTTTAGAAAGCCCAAGTGTCCATCCAAGTCAACAAACTCTTGCAAAGTGGCATAAAACTCCTCATTCTAACTTAGAAAAACTACCTTCATGATTAGCCCTATTTGAACATCCAAAAACTAATTAGGGATAGGATTTATGATTTAAATTGAGGGTAAAAATATCAGGCATGAATTTAAATGCATTGGCTGCATGCCTAGTCTTTTAGAATCATCTAGAAGTGAGCTATCATCATTTGTAGTCTAGAAAACTCTTCCTCTATGCACCCTACACACTTGGATTCAAAATTGGCATAAATTAATCATGAAAGTATATGTAATGGAGTGTATGACACATATAAAGAACCTACATGGAATTATAAGAATTAGGCATGCTTTAAAATCACTCCACTTAGAGTTTTCCATCCTTCTCACTAGCTTGTCCATTATGCTAGTTTTGATTGGTTGAGATGAAGCACCTAGTTTGGATACTTAAGAGTTTTTTATTGTAATTAAATGACCATATGGATTTATAAAAATTCTAAATATTCCCCAAAAAAATTATTTCATCTTCAGACTCCCCTTGTATCCTACATAATGCAAAAACCTATCAAGAAACTCCTATTTTTCACCCTATTCGTATAAGTCCATATAGCCAAAAATCATGAGGGGTATCTTGAGTGAGTAATATATATTATGATATGTTTTATGGTCAAAATATTCCATTATATCAGGTATCCAACTCCATTTATCCAAACTGGTCCTCACAAGGTTTTATCAAGGGTTTTAGCCCTGTTTCCACTCTTAAGGTTCATTCATAAAAAATTAACATTGAAGTCACCAACCAATTAAAAAAATTAATAGTTTAATACCTTCATAAATATCTATTAAATCCTATAACATCCATGTAAACCTTCCAAAAATATGTGAGCATTTGAACTTGACCTATCGAGCTCTTTCCTCCATTCCAACAAGCCTTAGTTGGTTTTTGAGTCAAAAAATGGTGTTCTTGAATTTTTTATGAATTAAAATATCTTTAAAATATTTTTAAACACCATGAAAACATTCTTAAATATATGGGGATTCTCATCTCATGCTAAAATGGTGAATGACCTTCCATTTGGCCTTGGCCTACACCTTGTTTAATAGGTCTGCCTACAACTCTTGGTGGTTTAGTCCTCTTTGTTTAGATTTATTATTATATTATTGGCATATAATTATGTCATATATGAAATATAAATTCACATAACTCTCCTCAAGTTCAAAATAACCCCTAGTTTACTCTTCATCCCCTTTCCCCCAAAACTTGCCAATTTTGTTCTCAAGGGAGTGCCCTTTGTTTAAGACAAAATATAGGGCACTCCCCTATTACCTAGACAAATATGAATATTATATGGAATTATAAAAGTTTAAAATATCCCCTACATACAAAATTATCCTCTAGTCTATCCATTTGATCCCTCAAAAACTTGTAAAAACAAAATAGGCTCCTAGGAAAAAGATTGTATGGAGGGTCTTTGAAAGTAGACTATGTATGCATTATGGGATCATAAATATACATATTATACACATAATTAGGATGATATGAGAATTATATTACAATTTTTTATATTTTAAAATCTCATTTATCTCATATAACTGCAATGCCAACCTCAAAATCAACAACCCTTTGAACACTATTTGCTCACTATGTTTTGACTATGTTTCTACCACTTTTGACCTTCCTTGTAGGTTATTTTGAAATGGTTAGACGTTAAAATTATGTTCCAAACATTCCTTTAAGTTATCAAGATATTTTTAAAATGATCTATATCCATTTTTTTCATGTTCATGTCTTATTGACACTAAGGACACCTCCTCTTTGCTCACTGTTTGTGGCAGTTAACACAGTCAACTATGTTATGTAGAAAAGGGGTTTGATAGTACACACTTCCTCTAAAAATTATGATATTATTACCTTTATAAACCTTTTATAGTTACTTTTTTTTTAATTCATTCATCTCACCTTGTGTAGGCATAGACCCTTATCAAAGCACCCCTTTTGCTCTCTGCTTGGTTCAGAATGTGACCTATTCTTGGAATCATGCCTGTAGGTGATTTTTATCTACTTGGACTTGGTTATGATATTTTTATACTTTCCTTAAAAACATGAAGTCAAAAACTATTTTTTAATACCCTCACTTCACCTTGGATTCCCTAAAAACACTACTAAAACACCAATGTTAGCTCACTGTCAATTGTAGATGGACATTTATGTTGTTTGCACGAGCTATCTCCACCTCTTTTTTGAAAGTAGGGTATTAAAGTGTCATTAGTATCTCCATGGTTCTTATTACATTCCTAAATGATGTTTCATGATTACACTTCCTCTCAGCATTCTTTAGGCCTTCTTCCCTTGTGCATTACAAAATTATATTTTCCTCCTTTAGGTTTAGCTGTAGGTGTATGTAATAAGTTTTTAGGGCTTCAATTTTATATTATTATCCATTTGATATATTAAAAAAAATTGGGACTCAAATTCAATTTTAAAAAAATAAAAAAGTGTATCTAAAAGATCTCCAACATCACCTTGACTTTTCAATGCATCTCCTTCATCTACAATTGTGTATATTAGATGTAGGTGTTATGTTTGGGTATCATTTAGGATTAGAGAATATTTTTTGTCTTAATGTCTCATGAAATAATGGTGGAGTGGATGATTTACTTAAAAAAATTTATGACCTCATAAAGACATCATAACCTTCCTTATGCTTTCAATGTTTGACAAGTACTCTATTGGCTATAGATAGCACTGAGTGATTTCAATGTCCTAGAAAACAACTTGAGGGCTTAAGAAAACCACCTTCCTCAACCTATACACCTCTATTATTTTTATACATTATAGGTATACATGGGAGTTTTAAAAATCTACTTGGAGGCTCTAGAGATCAATGCAACACCATATAAGGACACCCCAAAAAAGGCCTAGATGTTTATTTTGACAGTTTTGGGAAATTGTCTCAAAATATCACAAGTTTGCTTCAAGACAATTTTTGCCTTTATAGTTGCTCAAACATACTTAAAATTCCTTAATATCATGAAAAATAATGTTTTGACTATTTAAACATCATGTAATGTTCAAACACATTTTTCATGCCCCTCCAACTGATGATAGGCCATATAACTGTTGTAGATGGCTATTTTGTGCATTTACTTACTCTCTTGGCTCTTAAATTGGATATTTGGAGTTGTATTTGGAATAAAAAATGAATTAAAGACATATATGGTCAAGAATACATCACTTCACTTCCTTTTGAAACTATAATAGAGAAGAAAATTTCAATAATTAGAGGAAATGACTATAACTCCACTCCACTCCTCCTTACAAAATGAGTTAGTTGGCTCATAAAATCAACTCAAAATGTGAAACCAATAATTTATATCTTGATAAAATTAATTCAACATCCTATTGAACCGATATTAGTAAGTGAATTCTATGAACCTTCCCAAACAAGAGCAAAACCTGTAGGATGCACAAATTAACAAGCAAAAAAGTATAGTCAACTTCATAAGGATAGTTATTGAATCACAAACCACCATTATTTAAAATATTTAAATGAAATGAAGGTATATGATTTTAATTTAACCTCACTAAGGTTTTTAAGCTATAACCTCTCAAGCTATCTGTACTAAGCACAAACCTAAATGTCACTTTTGCTTACCAAGAAGACTGAAAAAGGAACATAAAAATTATGGGATAAAAATGGCACTTTTAGAGAACTTAAAATGTGGAACTAAGCTTGGGGAAGCTGAAGAGACATACCATAATATTTTTTCATATGGCACACTTCCCAAATATCTATACAAGTTCCAAAAATTTTCTTTCCTCAAGAAAATTGCCTTTTTTCTGAGGAACTTACCACTTTTCAGTTGGTTTCAGTTACTTAAGACCTCTTAGGACACATGAGACATGATATAATATTTTGGGACCTTTACACTTCCCAATAAATCTTTACAAGTTATTAAATGCACATTTTTGATCTCAAAATGACTAAAAGGATTAAAATAACTAAAGAATAAGGCTAATACAACATTAAATGGCATTAATTAATCTATAAAACACCTTGTGACATATGTATTAGACCCATAAAACACCTAAAAGTCATGTTTTTGCCTAGGGGTGCCCCAGTTTGACCTAAAATTCAAATTTGGTCAACAAATTGGTGATTCATAGGGGTAATATGCTTACTATACTAACTAGAGCAGTTGCCTTATTATTATATTAGGATTATGGAGTCATATGAAGTATAAGACACAAAAAAAGGACTTTGAACATAGGATTTGATCAAGATGAGACCAATAATTACCTCAACCACACAAAGCAAAGGACACACACAAAACAAGGCAATAAACTAACAAGGCACACACACATGTGCTCAAGGCACTTAGGGGAATATAATAACAAACTATTATGCACAAATAGCAACTAAGGATACCTCATTTTAAATATCAAAGGGATAGATTCTTGAATCATCTTCATGGTTAGATGAAACATAGTAGCAAACCTGTTTCTCTTTAGATTGAATACTTTATGGATTAGACCTATTCCTTGGCACTTCACTTGATCTGCTCTCAAGTAGATCATCCTTAAATAGGTATCTAATGTAGATATATTCCTCTTGAACATGTTCACATACTTCATACTACTTCCCACTCTTAACTTCATGATCAACTTGAATCTTCTTTATAGGCATGGATTCAAGAGGATTGGTTTCTTATTCCTTAGAAGATTGAGGTCAATAGGAACTTATTCCATCCTTCAATATTTGATGTGTTTATCCAAAATGATTGAGAGGATGATAGCCCATATTTATGACTTCAAACATGTCATCATGATATGTATATGATTCTTGAAAGGGTTGATTTGAAAGATTACTTTTCCTTTACATACTTACCTAAATGTCAAAGCTGCCTTCTCCATCTTTGAGCAGATCATAACGTCCTTGAAGAGGAGTATATCTTACTCCAATAATTTCAAACACATCATCCAAAGGTTGATTAATAACTTGTCCTTGACCATATATGACATCTTTCAAAGTGATGGAAGAACTAATGAATGTCTCCTCTTTCTTGACTTCCATAGTGTTGTCAATAAGATTGGGCTTCCTCTCAACTGTAAAATGTTATAGTTCATCAAGGAGATTTGAATATTGTTCCCAATACTGGTAATCATCCTCCATGGAAGCCTCCTTATTCACCTTGCCATGTAATTTATTCTCAACTTGGCAAAACTCTTCAAACCCTTGGAAGAACTCCATTTGTAGCTGTCAATCATTCTTGTCCTCTTTATCATCTTGAACCACTACCTCTTAAATCTTCTCTTCTTGATGTATGATGTTATAAAGTTGGTATTATTCAATTTATAATGCATTTTATAGTGTTTCAAGATCAACCTAAGGTATTGGATCATCTTCAAGAGCAACACTTCCACCTTGGTCTCAAGAAATTATTTTAGGACTGCCACCTCTTTGCAAAAGACTTGAAATTATTCTCCATCCATAATAATACTTTCATCTTCATTTTGGTGGTGATTATACAAAACATTTTGATCAGATTTACAGTCTTCTTCATGGGCTGAAAGATATTCTATCTCTTTTTCTTTCATGGTGATGCCAAGACTAGGCATCTTGAAATTATGTGACCTAGCCCAATGAGGCTACTAAGGAGGTGTGTTTTCTTCAAGCAAGAGTTATCTTTCCTCATCAACCAACTACTCCTATTTTGGTTCCCATACCATATGTACATAAATTCAAAGGGTGATGGGGTGGTGACAAGATGAAATAATTGGTGCAGGTGGCACATAGAATTCAAAATTAGATTGAGAATGAAATGTAGGGGGATCTTTTGGAAGCTCTTGAGGAAGGTGAGGTAGACCATGGGATAAAATAACTCAATTTCATTCCTTCCAATTAAAAAACACTTCATTCACATATTATTTATCTTGAGGAATCTCTGTGGGTGGGTGTTTATGCATAAGATCTTCTTTTAGGTTAAAACCTTCCATCACACCTTGACTTAGTAGCTTCATCCTTGAATCTAACTCTTCAATTTGCTTGGCTAGGTTCTCTTGGTAAAGTCTCTCTTAAATTTGATATGCATCATCATGAGGATGAGGAATACAAGGGGATTAACATGTAACACAAGAATATTATTTAAGAAGGGTGGGATGGGATTTTAAAGGATCAAATTCATTCTCAACCTCACACTCCTTAACAAGACTCTTCTCTTTTTTATTTCCCCATGACTCCACTATCTTATTCTAGATTAGAATGCTATGATTATAAGTATTTTTTAGGTGCGGGGATGCAATTTGAGAGGGAAATGAGGGCTTAAACTCCACTTCCTTTGGTGCCATCACGGAATACTACATATGAATATTAGCCAACTCAATATACCTATCAAGATTAGCTTCAAACATAAGGTTTATCCTTTCAACTCTCCCTTCCAACTAATTGGGAGAAAGATGAATTTGATATCCTTGATTGGGATCATAAGTAGGGATCAAATATGGCTGATAGGAAACTTGGGGAAGTGGATATGAAGGCTGTTTGGTTTGGTGAGCTTGCCTTTCATTAACTCTTAGCCTATCTTCTAAAGAATAAATTAGGCCGCTCACATCAATCATCTCACTTATGAGCCTTTGCAGATTGGCTATCTCAATAGGTACCCACTCTCTTTTGACCAAATCTAATTCATTTCTCACCTTATGAATAAGATGCCTAGGAACCTTTTGACCACATCCTCTTAGAGAATCAAGCTCCAACATGTACCTCTCATAGCCCAAAAGTGTTTATTTGATGGTGGAAATGGATGGACTTGAGAATTGACTAGGTTGACTAGGAGGAACATGACATTGAGAAGGCTAGTTATAAGACTGATATACTTCATGATAGGGTTGGTACACTTCATGAAAATATTGGTATACTTCATGACAAGGTTGGTTAATAACTTGTTCATATTGATAGGAAATAACACAAGATTGAAAAGTCTCACCAACTTGTGTAAAATAGTGCTCAACACCAAAATTAGCCATGAAACTTCATTGAAATCAAGAACATAAAGGAAAATTTTACCAAAAATATTTAATGGATAACCTAAGCTACTTGATTGACTGATATATCTTTAGAGTCACCACTGACGCTTTGATAGATGCCTTCAAAGGCTGATTATTGAGAGACAACACCAAAAATATCTCAACCTCTTGGACTAAGAGTCCCACCAGGCATGCCAAAAATTGGTGTCACTTGGATTTTCACCATTTGATAAAATGGAAAAGATCTCCTCATCCAAGTGACATAATGGAAATACCTCTAGGCTTGTGGGTAGCCTAAGGAATGAGGGGAATCTATAGATAGGGATAACTCCCTTGATGTACCACTTTTGATCATAACTACAAATAAAATTGGGGGAAAAGAGAGAGAGCTAAATGAAATCAAACTATTCTAAGGGGGTTAATACACAAAATTAGATGATGACTTCTTACCAACATCATGTTACACATGAAATTAAGAGACAAACTAAATATACACTTCTCCAATCTACATCTTCTCACATCAATGTTACATTATGAGGTTAAGGACAAATGTGCAAAGCTAGGAGGACTAGAAAAGAGGCCTAATTTGGAACTAATTAAAATAATAACTCACTCAAACCTTCAAATTCCATAGAACACTTCACATGCCCTATAAGAAGGAGCTTTCCAATTGCAAATAGGATGTAAGAATGAGACAACATACTAAGGAATCCATAGTCTTCACTATAAAAGATCTAACATTAAAGTAAAAAACACTAATAATAGTCATGAAGAGGTAAAAATAAGTAGTATTATTGATAAAATGGTATGCAAATGAGTATGGATTCACCATCCTTAGGAGGATTATCCCTTACAATGGCCAAAATGGCTAGTTATTATAGAACTTAAGAGAGAGAGAAGAAGAGAGAAACTTAAAGGTCATAAGCAAACTTTAAAAGGTGAGAGAATTAGTTAATTGTGCATGAAAATATGATATGGGATGAACTAGAAAGTTAAATAAGCCCAAGTGTCCATCTAAGTCATCAAACTCTTGCAAAATGGCATTAAACTTCTAATTCTAGCTTAAAAAAATACCTTCATGATTAGCCTTGTTTGAACATCCAAAAAATAATTAATAAAAGGTATAATTATTTTAATTGATGTTAAGGGTCTCAATCATGCATTTGCATGCATTTTTTGCATGCTTGGTCCTCTAAAATCATCTAAAAGTGAGCTATCATCATCTACAGTCCAAAAAACTCTTCCTCTATGCACCTTACACAATTGGATTAAAAATTGGTATAATTTTCTCATGAGTTTATTACACCTTTAAATATTCTCCATGTAATTATATACATTAGGCATGCTTTAAAATCAATTTATTTAGAGTTTTCCATCCTTCTCACTAGCTTGTCCATTATGTCAATTTTGATTGGCTGAGATGAAGCACATGATTTGGACACTTAAGAGTTTTTTTATTAGAATTAAATAACCATATTTAGTTATAATAAGTCTAAATATTCCAACAAAACTTTATTTTATCTTTAGAATCCTCCTGTATCTTTCAAAATGCAAAAAATTGTCAAGAAAATCTTGTTTTACACTCTATCTGTACAAGTCCATAAAACCAAAAATCATGAGGGATATATTGAGTGAGTCCTATAATTTTTTTGATAGTTTTCATGGTCTAAATATTACATTAGATCATATATCCAACTTCATTTATCCAAACTAGTCGTTGCAAGGGTTTAATAAGGGTTTTAGGCTTGTTTCCACTCTTAAGATTCATTCATAAAAACCTGATGTTGAAGTTGCCAAAAAATTCCACAAATTAATATTTAAAGACAATCATAAACATCCTTGAACTCATTTTTCCTCCATGTAAACCCTCCAAAAATATGTGAGCATTTGAACTTGACCTATCGATCTCCTTCCTCCATTCCAACAAGCCTGAGTTAGTTCTTGAGTTAAAAAAGGGATTCCTTATGTTTTGTCTACATTAAAATATATTTAAAATATTTTTATACACCCTAAAAACATGTTTCAATCCATGGGGATGCTCATATCATGCTAAAATGATGAATGACCTCCCATTTGGCCTTGGCTTACACCTTGTTAAAAATGCCTAATTGCAACTCTTGGTGGTTTTTCCCTCTCTAGTTAGATTTATTCATCTATGATTGGTATATCATGATTTAATATATTCACTCAAACATCACAAAACTCTTTACAATGTTGAAACAACCCTTGGTTCACTCTTCATCCCCTTTTCCCCAAAACTTGCCAATTTTATTCTCAAGGGAGTGCCTTATGTCTGAGATAAAATACAGGGTACTCCACTGCTTCCCTAAAAAAATATGAATTTTGGAGGGAATTATAAAAGTTTAAAATATCCCATATTCATAAAATCAGCCTCTATTTTATCCATTTTATCACTGAAAACTTGTAAAAACAAAACAGGATCCTAAGGAAAAAGATTGTATGTAGGGTGTTTGAAAGTAGATTGTGTATACATTATGGGATCATAAATCTACCTATTATACACATCATGATAATTATATGATAATTATATTACCATGGTGGATATTTTACAATATCATTTATCTCATATAACTACAATGCTAACCTCAAAAGCAACAACCCTTTGAACACTGTCTACTCACTATGTTTTGACTATGTTTCTACCACTTTTGACCTTGCCTGTAGGTTATTTTACAATGGTTAGACCTTAAAATGAAATTTAAAACCTTACTTGAAGTTATCAATACATTTTTTAAATTATATATATCCATTTGTTTCATGTTCATGTCTTATTGACACTAAGAACACCTCCTCTCTGCTCACTATTTGTGATAGTCAACATAGTCAACTGTATTATGGAGAAAAGGGGTTTAATAATACACAATTACTATAAAAATTATGATATTATTACCTTTATAAACCTTTTAGAGTCACTTGGTGTTGATTTTATTCATTCATCTCACCTTTTATAGGCATAGACCCTTATCAAAGCACCACTTTTGGTCTTTGCCTGGTTCAGACTATGACCTATTCTTAGAATCCTGACTGTAGGTGATTTTTATCTACTTGGAATTGGTTATGATTTTTAGAGACTTTCCTTAAAACTATGAAGTCACAAACCATTTTTTTATACCCTCACTTAACCTTGGATGCTCTTAAAACACTACTTAAACACCAAAACTAGCTCACTGTTAGTTGTAGATGGACATTTAGGTTGTTTGTATGGATTGTCTCCACCTCTTTTATGCAAGTAGGGTCGTGAAGTTTCATCAGTATCTCCATGGTGTATATTAATATATTTAATCACATTTTATTCTTATACTTCATCTCATCATGCTTCAGGCCATCTTCCCTTGTGCTTTACAATATTGTGTTTTCCTCCTTTAGGCTTGGTTATAGGTGTAGTAATAAGTTTTTAGGATGAAATTTTGGATTCAATTTTATCTTATTATCCCTTTGATATATTCAAACCATTTTGGACTCACCTTCACTTTTAACAAAATCAAAAAGTGTATCTACAAGACCTCTAACCTCACCTTGACTTTTCAATGCATCTCCTTCTTCATCTACAACTGTGTATATTGGCTATAGGTGCTATGTTTGGGTCTTATTTAGGTTTATAGTATATTATTTATCTTAATGTCTCATGAATTAATGGTTGAGTGGATTATTTACATAAATCAATTTAAGACCTCATAAATAACTCAAAACCTTCCTAATGATTTCAATGTTTGACAAGTACTCTATTGGCTGTAGATAGCACTAATTGATTTTAGTGTCCTAGAGAGAAACTTGAGGGCTTAATAAAACCACATTACTCAACCTCTACACCTCTCTTATTTTGAACCATGATATCCCTATATGGTATTTTTATAAAAAATTTACTTGGAGGCTCTAGAGATAAATGCAACACCATATAAGGACACCCAAAAAAGGGTCTGGACCTTTGTCTTAATAGTTTTAGGAAATTGTCTCAAAGTGTCACAAGTTTGCTCCAAGACCATTTTTGACTTTATAGTTTCTCAAACCTACTTCAACCTTCCTAAAGATCGTGGAAAAGCATGTTTTGACTCTTTAAACATCAGATAATGTTTAAACACATTTTTCATGCTCCTCTAATTGATGGTAGGCCGTATAACTACTGTAGATGACTATTTTGTATATTTACTTACTCTCTTAGCTCTTAAAGTGGCTCTTTGGAGTTGGATTTGGAATTTAAGATGAAGGAAAGAAATATATGGGAAATAATACATCACTTCACTTTCTTTTGGAACCATAAAATAGAAGAAATCCCCAACAATTGGAGGAAATGACTATAACTCCACTCCTTCACTCCTACTTGCAACCTGAGTTAGTTGGCTCATCAAATCAACTCCAAATGTGAAACAAATCATGGATAACATGATAAAAAGGATTAAAAATAATATATAACCAATCTCAATATGTGAATTTTATAGACCTTCACAAATAAGAACAAAACCTATAAGATGCACAAATTAATAAGTAGAAAAGTACAATCAACTTCATGAGGATGGTTTATGAAGCACAAGCCACCATTATTAAAAATATTTATATGAAAATTAATGTATATAAGTGTAATTTATCCTCCCCAAGGATTTTTATCTGTAACTTCATGAGTTTTCCATACTAAGCACAAACCTGAAGGTCACTTCTACTTTCCAAGAAGACTGAAAAAGGATTAGAATAGTTTTGGGCCAAAAATGGAACTTATAGAGTACTTGAAACATGAAACTAAGATTAGGGAAGCTGAAGAGACATACCATGATCCTTTTTAATGTGAAAAACTTACCAAAGATCCATACTTGTTCCAAACTTCTTCTTTTCCTCAAGAAAATTACCCTTTTTTTGAGGAACCTGCAACTTTTTAGTTGGTTTTAGTTACTTAAGACCTATTAGGACACATGAGATGTGAAATCATCCTTTGAAACCTTTAAAATTGCCAATAAACCCATAAAAATCATTAAATGCACCTTTTTTAACCTCAAAATAACCCAAAATGACTAAAAGGACTAAAGTCTAAGGCTAGTACAACACTAAATGGCATTAATTAACCTATAAAACACCTTGTGACATATGTATTAGACCCCTAAAACACCTAAAAGTCATGTTTTTACCTAGGCGTGCCCAAATTTGACCTAAAAGTCAAATTTTGTCAATAGAGGTTATAGGATGAATGTATTTGGATTGGTCAAGACCCCTAGTAACCTTGTCATACGACCTTAACAAAATTCTTAGGTGCTCTATTTTCTTATTTTAGGGATTTTATCTCTGAGTTCTATAGTGATCATCTTTGATCATAGTTTCCACTTCAATTTATAACTTATCCCTTCAAATAGGTCTTTTATGCTTTATAAAATACATTAAGACTTCAAGGAGGGTTCCATATCATGATCCAAAACTTCAAAATGGCTCTTTATCTCTCTATTAACACCTCCTATAGGTGGACATTCTGATGTATAAGCAAACAATGTGAATATGAAAAATGTGTATTATCTTTGACATTTCATGAGTTTTAGATCTATCACAAAGATTTTAAATAGAATCTCTCCATTATTTGGGATCTTTTTTAGCTCAAGTACTCCTTTCCAACATGATTGGTCCTCATGAGATACCTGTAGGTGTATGTTAATGATAGGAGACTATGTGGAAGTGTTTTATTTGATTGCCACAGTCCTTTGATCACTCCTTGGAAGGTCCTCTTGTTTGTTCATATTCTAAAAGTATTCTCAACACCTTCACACCATAATTAATTCTCCATGAATTCTATGCAAACCTTAATTATACATAACTCACCATGGTTGTAGATGAGCCCTCTATAGGAATCTTTAATATATAGGGGTTCTAGCTATCATAACTTCTTGCATAGCACTTTGGAGAACTTAAGTTAATTTTTCATGTAACAAGGTATGTACAACATCTTATTAACTCAATAAAAACTCCATGAATGTGATTTATAACCTTGCATAGCTCACTTGGTTGATTGTATATGATAGTCATAGAGTAAACTAACTGTATGGTGTTTATGACTGCAAACTCATGGAATGCTGCTTTGAAGAATGAGATTGAAAGGTGGTGGGATTATGAGGATATTAAAAACATGTAAAAAAACCTATATTCACCCTTATAAACCATTATCAAAACATGAAGATTCTAAAATGATGGAAACCTTCTTGAAACATATAAAGTGTCTTCTTTTGAAACCTTGAGATACTTGTCTTATCCAAACACCTTGAAACATGAAAAAAATCATGGATAGAATTAGAAGAGAGAACTAACATAATCTAGAATCATTCTTAGCTACTATATTGTATGGGATTGTCTAAACAAGAATAAAACCTATAGGGTATGGGAAATAGCGAGGAAAAAAACACAGTCAACTTGTTAAAGATGATTTATAAAGCATAGTTGACCAATATTAAAAATATTATTATGGAAATGAATCTATATAGGTTTAATTTCACCTCCCAAAGGTTTTTGACCTGGAAGTCCACCAATTGGCCATACTAAGCACAAACCTACTAACCATTTCTATGTGTTTAGAAGGGTGAAGAAGGAAAAGAATGGTTTTAGCTCAATTTTGGCACTTATAGAGTATGTAAAGAATGGAAATGAGTTTTAGGACACTGAAGAGTCATCTTAAAACCTTATCCCATGTTTCACACTCTCTTATGGTTTGTACAGGTGCCAAACTCTATCCTTTTCCAAGAAAATTACTCTTTGTTCTGAAGAACCTACCACTTTTTAGTTAGAAATAGTTTTAGATTAAGGTAAAAATAGGTTTTGAAGGGGCCCAAAAACCCTAAAACAAAGGAAGAAGGATATAAAAATAACATCCATAGGTGAAACAAACCTAACACCTACTACTGAGCAGTATCAAAAACAAGTTTTACAGGGACCTGAAACCACAATTCAAGATCATCAAAAGATAGACCCCAGGTTTTATAGACTTGGAAACTCAAGTATGAAAAGAAAACAAAGAACTAGAAAATGTAACCAATAATAACATCCAACTAAAAGGACCAGGACTTTAAGAGCAAAAAGATCCTATTCTTCTAATTCTAGGATCATCTTCACCACTTCCTTTCCAATCACAACAGTTTCTTGTAAAGATATTGTCACCGACGTAGCAACCTCTTGCATTGCTCTCTTCCTTGAGCTCTGTCTGGTCCTCTTACTAGGCCCCTCCAAAGATTTTATTTCCTCATTTGCTTGTTTTCCAATGTTTGCAGCAGCTGCACATATGCTAGAAGTAACCTCCTCCATCTTCATTCTGCTTTCCTTAATGAGCCTTCTTAGATTGTTCTCATAGTCTTTAAGTTTGATTAGAATATCCCTCATCTACATTTCCAGATTATTGATTTTGTTCTGATCAGCTTCCTGATTATGTTCCATTATTTCCATTTTCTTCTTGAGGCCCATTATTTCCTTATACATCCACGAGTCAACTTGAAGGATAGCATCTGCTTTACATTTGGCCGAATTCATAAAGGGATGCCTCCTATCTTTCTGCCATATGTCACTTAAATCTTCTGTGTTCTCTTTTGGATTGTCTTCATCCTTTTCAATATGATCCTCCCTTTCCATTTTTTTTTTCTTTAGTTTCAACAGGGCTTTTGTTGTGGATAAGATCATCCTTTACTTGTTCTCTAGTTTCCATTGCATGATAGGCATCCTGAACTAAATGTTCCTTCTCTATTTTAAAAGCAGGATCCTCAAATAAAACATCCATTTCTTTTTTAGTTTCCCCTAGCACTTGCTAATTTTCCTCGAGATCATAGTTATTCTGTTTAGTTTTTTCCTCTATAGTGTCCCCTTCTTTTTCATTCTTACTTTTATCTTCTCCTTCCTCATTAGAGCTGGATTCCCCACTTTCCGTTCCTTCCTCTTCCTCCTTACTCTCCTCAGAACTTTTAGTGCTTTCCCACTCTGTTTCCTCATCTACAATTTATTTTTTAAAGCTGGAGGATTTGGGTTTAACTTTTTCTTTCCCCTTCACTGTTTTGTTCTTCTTTCTCTATGAATCCTTATTTTTGTCTGAATAAGGATTCAGGACAATGGCCTTGTTTTTTTAGAAACCTTCTATTATTAGGATCAATCCCTCATGTAATATAGGATGAGACTCCTTTTTTATATGAGCGAATAGACTTTGGAGCAGCGAGAAGCACAAATAGAAAGGGAAGGAGATTCTAACTTTGTGCCTAAAATGGTTAAGAAAGACAAAATGAAATTTATGAACTCTTTTGATTCTACCATCAAGTATGAAATACTCACAGATGCAACATAAGACGTCTCTCTAGATTCCTTTAATCTGCTCTAGGTCGAAGAAATCCCCACTCTTTTCCAACTGCTGCTCCTCAGCATACGTCTTTTAGTTAGAAATAGTTACTTAAGACTTTTTAGGAAATATGAGGTGTGAAATCACCTTTTTAAACCTTCAATTTTCCCAAGGAGGTTTTATAACTCATTTAATGCTCATTTTTGACCCCCAAAATGACTTATATGACTAAAAAGATTATGACCAAAGCTAGGTACACATAAAATACACCAAATGAGCAATGACATAATTTATGACATTATAATAGGCCCCTATAAACATTTAAAGATCAATTGTTTTACCTATATGGGTCGTAATTTGACCTACAAGATCAAATTTGGTCAACATTTCCCATTCAAAGGTTTAATGATCTAATGAACATAATAAAATCCTTCTTGGGTTGAGAACCCTTCATTCTATATAGTTGAGAAACCTAAAAACCACATGTCATGCCTTGTCCTTCAAACTAGAACCTCAAAATTCATGCACATGTATAAACCAACTTGACTCACCTTTTTCAATGATTAAATGAGCTCAAACACCTTGAAATCTAATCATGACCCTTCATTAGGCCTCTCTCTCTCTCTCTCTCTCTTTGATCTCTAGGCTTTGACCTACAAACAACAATATACCTTTAAATTGACCCTCATGCCTATTTCCATGCACACTCTAGCTAACTTACATACTCAATCAATCTATCGCATGCATAAACACTACCATACATCCTTCACATATCTTGTCAATATATCATGATACCTCATTAGGCTAGATAGAGTTTAGGAGTGGTCTAAGTGCAAAGTTGGTTTAAAGGTCCTACCCCTATAGGCTCACCTTGAAACTCTCATGAGTGATCTAATGCCTCACATACATGATCAAACAACTTCATACAGCTAATCATGCCTGTATGCACTCATCTCACACATCCATCATGTTCATACCTTCTCACAATTTATCTTCATGTCATGACTAGGTGTAGGCTACTTAAACACTTGACCTCAAAGACTTCATACCTATGCATTTGTCAACAATGGTAACAAGATAACAAAATTCATAACCATTGTAATACTCTCTTTTATACTACATACCTTCAATGCTCATATTCTTATCACAACACACACTACCAATTGGCCTTTATCATAACTACACTGTTGCAAAAATAATTATCATCATACCTTCACAAGAACCTTTAATGATAACACTAACAACTTCAAACTGACCTAAACCTTGACATCAACTAAGACAAAAATTAGTTGCCTTTAAATTCTCTCTTGCCTTCAAATTCATTTTATCATATGGCTTCATATTCATACATTAGTTGTATTTAAACATCTTCCATGACTTGTACCTTGATATCAACCTTGACATCAATCAACAAAGAAGACAAGTCTCAACAAACTCACCTTGTCACATCAATCTCACAAGATCATACTTCAAAGACCACTCACCATGCATCTTCACCAGATATACTTTGACATGAATGACATCAACCTTGACATGAATGACATCAACCTTGACATCAATGACATCAAACTTGACATTAATGATAACACTTTTCAATAAATTCCCCCTTTGTCATTGATGATAAACACACTAAAACATAATCATTCTCATCACCCCCATTCTAGTATTTCTCCCCCTTTGACATTAATGACAAAGGGTCTTCCACAAAATACTATCTAGAATCACACCTTTTTGTAATAAAAGATCAACACACATAATTTGAAGCATTATGATAATATACTCCCTCTTACTCCATGCATACCTATTTCAAATGAACTTAGATCACAAGATAACTCACATTGACCTTGACATGACTGATATGACTTAAAATTTTGATCACACATGAGGTCACCATATTCTTGACATCAACTAAAGAATAAGGGTCGCCCCCTTTATTTTCAAAACTTGAGCTCACCACATGAGTCATTAGGACTCACCCACTATTCTTATATTTCTTTAAACAAATACCACTTGTAGATCTATCAATATTATTTAACATGTCTTCATGAAAGGTACCAAGCTTTTACTGAATGATGAGTGTCTCCATGAAGCCTAATGGAGTCACCCCTTACCATAGGGCACTAATACAACACAAAATTAGGAGATTCCCATATCTCCATGCTCTCACAAGACTGATGATCCTTTAGGATCCTTTTAGGCTTTATTAGTCTCTTTGGCTTAGCCTCTTCATCATTTGTGGGGTCAACAATATTGAATACTCTTGATACTTTTCAATATATGGCCTATGCTTTACCATATCAAATAATCCATTTTAGCATGTAGACTGATCATGACTAAACTTGACTATCTTTAACTTTCACACTTTAGTTTGTCTTCTTTCTTGAACTCTAGGACTTGAATCTTCTTCTTTTATCTTGATGATTCATGATAACAAAATTTTGTAATATGACCAATGTTAATACAATTATATAAAATAATATCACTCATATATCTTGACTGATGTGGACTGTGACTCCTTCCATAGTCCCATGAGTACTCATTTTTGGAGGGTCTTCTACACTCTCTTGCTCTATGACCAAACTAATTAAATGAAAAACAATAACCATTGAATGAATCTACATACTTTATGGCATTAGGTTGTCTAACATAATTTGTCTTCATATTATTCTTGAGGTTGACCTTGTTCACATTAGCATTCTCCTTTTGATCTACTTTGAAACCAAGACCTACCTTATCATTGGTAGACTTTCGACTACTCAAAATGTCATCTAGATCCTCAGTGCTCTTTTCAAACTTATCATAGGTCTTCATCTTTCTAGTTGCTTGATCTAATTTTGATTTTAAGGACTCCATTTCTTATTCATACCTAGTGCATTCTTCTTCCTTAGATTTTAGGCTAGTAGTGATTATCTCCATCTAAGTTTCAAATTGATTGATGATCTCATCATACTCCTTGGTTGTGTTACTCAATATCTTTTCAAAAAAACTAATTTGTTCTTCATATTCATTAACTAATGATCTTAGGTTTTGATTTTTACTTCTTTGGAACTTCAACTCCTCTAAAGTACTCACCAATTCTACCTCAATGTTCACTTCAACATCTTCTTCATTTGATTCTTTATCATCCATAGGCCTTTCCTTTTTAGCAATCCTCATTATCTATTTCTATATCCATTAATAAGTTTTCATTGTTGTCATGCTCATTACAATCATCATCACTATCAAATATACTTATGTCACATCAGATGAACTATTATCTTCTTTGATATACAAACTTCTCTTGTTCTAGAATGATCCTTTATTGCCTTCATACTTCCTAAAATCTTTATTGCTTTTTTTTAGGCTTATAGACCTTCTTATCATCACCATGATGTTCATCATGTTGTTCAACATTATCAATATTATCCTTGTTTGGACACTTAGATGAAAAGTGACCAATCTTATCATAGTTGAAACGTTTGAAAGGTAGCTTACCCTTATACTTACCAGATCCAAACCTCAATTTCCTAGTAAACATGTCTATCAATTCATCATCATCAGTATTTGAACATAACTCATCCTTAACCTTCTTATATTTGACTTCTTCTCAACTTTGAACATTATTTCCTTCTTGGGAGCTCTTCCTTCATTTATTCTCATCTCATAGGTAGTCAAGATGCCATGAATCCCATCCATTTGAAGTGTGTCTAGATCTTGTATTTCTTCTACTACAAATACCTTTGAATAAAATTTAGAAGTTAGGGATCTCTATATTTTGTAAACTATAGATTTTTTCACTTCTTCTCTAAGACCTCTAATGACATTCATAACTTCATCAACCCTTAATAGGTAGGTTGCAATGCCATTATCTTCTCTAATACTCAGTCTTTCAAACTACCTTTTGTGGCTCTATAATTTAGCCAAATTCACGTTGGTGTCTCCTTCATAGATAGTCTTTCACTTGTTCCACATTACATTGGCTGACTCATAGTGCATCACCTTCACAAAATTTTCCTCTAATAGGTCATATAGAATGACATTCATTTCCTTGGAATTTCTCTCACTTTCCTTCTTGCCTTTTGTATTAGTTGGTGGTGTAGGAGGTGGAGTGTATCCATCCAATGTTGGAAGCACAATCACTAGGGGTGATATAATGATTCAACAAAATCAACTTTAATTTCAAATTTTCAAACTCTTAACCATTCAACATAATAATTCGTGAAGCATATAAACCATTTATTGCAATGAACAAAGAAAATGATGCAAGATCAAAGCACATAAAACATGAATTATGTGGGAAACCCTCATGGGGGATAAAACCCACTGTTAATCCTAAAAAAAAAATGGACTAAAGTCATATAAGAGATCATAAACAAGATACTTTAGTGAATCACTCACTCCATAAGAATCACCAACCCCTCAAATTCATCTAGCACCAGCTAGACTTCAACAAGAACCAACTTGATAGGAGGATATAACCACCTTTGATGATCAAGCACCCACTCAATCTATAATATGAAACTCCATCTTGATTTTTTACCTTCACACAATTGATGATGGTCTTCTATATCTCAAACAATCTTAGATATTCCTCTTACATAGGTATGCAACAACTCTTCTTCTTCTTTACTCAAACTGCCCTTATACACACAATCAGACCTACAACAAACACTATCAAAAAATTATCACATATTCAACATGATTTTATGATATATTTCATGTCCTCTTACACTTATGAAAATTCTTATCTCATTTGCTTCACTTTCCCATAGTATAACAAGTTCAAACAAGCCTATTAGGCCTTGTCTTATACCATACACTCACTCAAGCAATTCTCCCTATCAACAAACACATATTACATACTTGAACTAGAAAAAAATATCAATTAGGAAATGTTACATATCCTAACTAAACCTTATCTAGGTTGGTCATACTTCAAATGGAACTAACCTACACACTAGGCCTAATACATTGGCCTTCATTAGCCACATGTTACATGTGAACTCTTTTACAATACAATAGCCCTCACTAAATAGGATAATTTTTTTAAATACTTAACCATAAGGTCCTTCATGCATTATACATGATCAATAGGTCATACAACACTCCATATCACTCGCTTACCTTGTGAATACTCCATTATCCCTCACCCTTCCAATAGGTCCCATGGAGACCTTTTCATCCCTTTAACACTTCATCAAGCAAAATATTAACACAAGACCATTTCCAAGAGAATGGGTCCATGCCACATGAACCCTAAAACATATTCCAAATATAAAATCCATATAAAGACACCTATGCATAACTCAAACTTATCAATTTAATGCATTAATCATGACCATCATGATGGACGAAGGAAAAGACAACTTGTTAACATTTGACCATACACTAAATGGATTGGTCAAACCTCTAAAATATATGAAAATGATATTAAAGGAGCATAAAACACTTTTCAAATATATAAATAATCATGAAAAATATGAATACCATTAATAAAAACACAAAAATCCTTCTCGGGTCACTTTTAGAATAAATTCAAACCCTCAGTCAGCTTTGAAGTTCCATAAATGCACCTATACAACAAGTCAAGTCTTGAAACCATATTTTATAGATAACACCTAGAGTTTTATAAAACTTTAATTTTTACACCATCATAAAATTATTTAATTTTATCAAGATATAAATAAAGAAATCACAACTAATTTCCTTTGTAAAATTCAAAAATTTGAATTCCAGCAATCATATTTTTATGCAAAAATGGCTAACTATGGAAATGATGACATCAACATTAGAATCCATATTTGAACTTTAATAAATTTTTATATATACATATAATGGACCTAAAACTTGAAATGTATTTTATAATTTCATATGGGATTCCATCCATATATCAAACTATTGTTGAGACCTTCACATGTGTGAATTCTAACATCACCAACGTGCTCTCTTAGCCTAATTTGACAAGTAGACTAGGATGACCTAGATAAGCACAAAATCATTCTAAAGTCTTCCCATCACCTCCAATTTATTCTCAAACCTTTTATAAACAAAATTAAGCCTTTAAATCATATATAAAACATATTAATAATGCATATACTCAACATTCAAATGCATCAAACCTTGCTTATGCCATCTTGCTCAAACATGTCACATACCTTACATAATAACATATTCATCCCAAAGATATTATTAAGGAAACATTATTATACCTTTGAATCAAGTCACATACACCATTATAACTTCTACATCTTGATGAAATTTCATAACAAACTAGGCAATTATGGCTCAAAAGCCATCAATGAAGATATCTCACACAAGATACCTTGACACACTTTGTCATAGAAACACTAGCACACTTGACACCTCATGAATACTATTAGACACAATAGGGACATAAATGAAAATAATATAACATCCAAAACTAATTTCAATATGTTTTGATCTATTGAAATTAGATATGTACTCATTCTGATGCTCCAAAATTCATAATTAGTCTAATTGAATAATGGAGCCTTACTAATAGAAAAACCTCCTTAAACTTGACTACTAGCCATCCTTGATTCTAGGATATCCTTTAGGTTATTAGGCCTAAATCAAAGGACATTTATCTGATACCAAATGTTGGAATCATAATTACTAAGGGGGAGATGAATTAGTTTTTAAAACTTTTCAATAAATTTCACTTAAGCATTCATGAACCGTTCAAACAAACATGTAGATCTAGCAAGAAAAAACAACTATCTACATCAGCTTGAAACACAAAAAAAAATAAAATATGTGAAAAAAAATCAAGGGAAATAAAACCTACTTATCTCAATAAATGGAATATAGGAATATAAGACAAAAACCAAATTTAGTGAAGCACCAACTCCACATGGAGTACCAACTCTAACTAGCCAAGTACCACTTGACTAGGCTTTAACAAAAACCTACTTGTAAAGAGGTACCAAACCCATAGATAAATCATCACTAAATTATAAACATAATTTATTTTATCACCTTAATAACACCTTTTTTATAAACCAATAGATGATGACCACCTCTTAAGCTCTTCACACTTTTATCCCTCTCAAACTGCTTTCTAGGCATGCTCACTCAATTAGGTCTCTTCAAGAATGATTAGGTCATATGACCTTGATATTAATATGAAAACACAATATTATATCTTCATTAAAAAAAATATAAAATCCTATTATGGTATTCAAGACCTCCTTATGCTCAATGATGTGCTATTTCATTCACTTCACTCTTATTTCTACACATGTAGGCCTAAAAACACCTTGTATATATACAAGCCTCTTGCTCATACAACACTTAGTCAACCAAAAACCATTAATATATTAGGTTAGACATATAATAGGTCTTAGGACATATTGTGAACATGAATTAAATTATATTTTAGTCCCTTTTGGTTTGACATGACTCAACTATGCCTTATTTCACTTTTAAGTCTCATGGAGACCTAATTCTATTAGGCCTACTTTAGGACACATTACCTTTGCCTTCCTTGGAACACTTTAAAACTCCACACATGACATGAAAATATACTATAAAAATCAAATAGTGCTTATACAACATCCTCCAAGCACCATGACACATTTTAGGTCTAAACCCTACTTGAAATATTGCAATAACACTATTCACATTAGGCCTTTGAACACACAAAAAAGTTTGTCTTAAAAAACTAAAGATAACACATCATTTAGAAAAAAAAACCATGATAATAAATCAGTTATAAAAAACCTAAATTATATAAACAATATAGCCATATGCATTAGACACTTACACTCAGGGCATAGAGCCTCAAAAAAATCATTTTATTACTCAGAACTGCTAGTTTACCTCAAAACATAATCATGGTGACATATACCTATAACACCTATAGAAAAAATTTTAAATAATTAAAATGCATGTATATTATACTATTAAATCTCTATACCATCTTAAAATATAAACATCATATTTTCTACTGGAAACTATTGGTCTTACAGACCAATTTGTTGATCTCACTACACACAGACCTCACTGAGCCAAACAAGCCATTTTGGATTCATCATTTTCACCACTATACTTAAATTAAAATATTTATACCAATAATTAATAGAAAATAAAAATCCAAAAAAACATATCCATGCAATGTTTTTCATCATTCTATCAAGATAACATATTCCAATTCATCTTTTCATTATTGTTTAGGTTTTTCATTATTTACACCATTAGGCTTATTAGAGAATGATTAGCTTGGATGACCAGTTTATCATACTTGAGGGATATAACCTATCCATAAACCTTCATGGACATTATATATGATGCTATACCTTCTCCCTCCATCCATTTGGTTACTATGTTCAATGCAAATTTTGACTTCTACGATAACTTCTTCAAAAACAAACCTATAACTCAACATTTTCTCTCTCCTATCTCTAACTAATACCACTTGGAGGTACCTGGAAGAGTAAAATAAAAAATAAAATAGCTTACCTGAGAATAAAAATCCATTATAATCATTTTTTATCAACATCTTCAACATTGGATCCTTATTAGGGTTCTAAGAGGGTTTAAACTTGTTTCCACTCTTAACAATCATTCATAAAGCATAGCCCCTCAATCCAAAAACTAATGCCTATAATTTTTAGATAGGAACCTTAAACATATAATATGAAATAATTATATTCCATTGAAAATTATGAATGAGATAATGAGCACAATAAAATCCTTCGCTGGTTGAGAACCCTTCATTCTGTGTACTTGAGAGACCTAAAAACCACTTTTCATGCATTGTCCTTAAAACTAGAACCTCAAACTTCATGCACATGCCTAAAACAACGTGAATAATTTTTTTAAATTTTTACATGAGATCAAACACCTTAAAATATAATCATGACCCTTCATTAGGCCACACACACACACACTCTCTCTCTCTCTTTGCTCTCTAGGTCTTGACCTAAAAACCACATTAGACCTTAAAACTAAACTTAGTTCCTCTTTCCATGCACTCTCCAACTCACTCACATACTCAAGAGACCCATATCATGTATAAAAACTATCATACATCCTTCACATGTCTTGTAAATATATCATGATACATTATTAGGCCATATAGAGTCTGGGAGTGGTCTAGGTGTAATCTTGGTATGAAGGTCCTACCCCTGTAGGTTCACCCTGAGACTCTCATGAGTGTTCAAATTCCTCACATACATGCTCAAAAAACTTCATAAAACCATTCATCCCTATGTGAACTCATATCACCAATCCATCATGTTCATACCTTATCAAAAGGTCTCTTCATTTCATGAATAAGATTAAGCTACTTAAGCACTTGACCTCAAAGACCTACTACCTATGCATTTGTAACAATGGAAATAATATAATAACATTGATAATCATTTCAATACTCTCTTTCACACTACATATCTTAAATAATCATAATCTTGTCACAACACACTATTAACTGGCCTTATTCACAACTACACTCTTGCAAACCTATTTCTCATCATACCTTCAAAAGAACCTTCAATGAAAACAATAACAACTTCAAGTTGACCTGAACCTTGACATCAACAAACAAAAAAATTAGTTTCCATCAAATTCTTTCTTACCTTAAAATTATCTCTTTCCTTTAAATTTTATCTTGCCTTCAAATTTTCTCTTTCCTTCAAATGCATCTTGTCACATGGCTTCTTATGCAGACATTAGTTGTCTTCAAGCATCTTACATGACTTGTACCTTGATATCAAACTTGACATCAATAAACAGAGAAGATAAGGACCAACAAACTCACCTTGTCACATTAAGTCACAAGTTCATACCATAATGACCACTCACCATGCATCTTCACTAGATGCACCTTGACATCAATGACATTAACCTTGACATCAATGACATTAACCTTGACATCAATGACATCAATTATAACACTTTTCAATAGGAGAGATGAACTATTATGCAAGATATACATGGAATTCTACTAAACTAGTAAGGGTAAAACCACAGAGTAAAGGCAGTATCCATACTTCACATTCATGAATAAAAATCTCTCTCCAACATCATCTCCTCTCAATAACTCCTTTCCATTGCTTATAAGATGAGAACTTAGGTGAGCAAAGCTTACAACCAAGCTTTTCATGTTCTAACCTATAAGCTACAACATGCATCCATATCATGATACTAACACCATAGATTTTAAGGTGAGTTATAAAGAATCAACCTCCATCTCTATGGGCTAAGCTAACAAGCCTCTAAGCTCTAACTAGGCAAACCAAGCTAACATAGCCTTCCAAGCTCTAACCACTAACTTTAAGATCTCCATACTTAAAAAAACTAGGTGAGTCATTATCTCATCTAAGACTTATAAGATATAACCATCTTAAGCATGAACGATGATTATAACCTAAGCATCTAGGTGAGCTAATATTTCATGCCTTCTAAGCTCTAACCTACAACAATGATCCAAGAGTGGATAGCCACCAATGGGATTTACACAAAATGCAAAGAGAAAGTAATGATTTATAGCATTTTACATGAGAGAGAGAGGGTGAAATGCATAGTGGCCTCTTATAAATTATAACCACACATGAGTGGGCACCATGTGATCTCCAAAGGTGTTTATCACCATGTTCAAAACTATTCAAAGCATATTCACTTTAAACAAGAACATGTGCCACCTCCATGTGGATCTAAAACTTTCTCTCCACTTCCACAAGTGAGTCCAAACACTCAATAGTGTTCTTCTTATCTTCATCTCCAAGGGTCAATAAAGTGGATGGTCTACTTTAGACAATATCTTAGCCATCCCATGTGAATATAAGAATTGTACCCCACTCACAAATATGAGGTCAATCTACAATAATGCATTCTTGTCTTCTTCTTCCATGTGCTCACACAAGTCTAAAAGGTGTTACAATCACCTTTTGATTTTCTCTACACATTTTAATCATGGGTCCCCTTACAAATTCGACCCATGTATGTATTTTTCACCATGTGACAACCCACATGTGACTTGCTAAGGACAAAACCCATTACTTTTAGTGGAATACTATGCCCAACACCTTTCACATCAACTTGATCACATCCTGGGGCCCATCATGGGTCCTCTTTCCACATCACCATCCTACCACATCACTTGCATGCCATATTACCTACATGACACATCATCTACACACCTACATGCCACATCACCAAGATGACATCTTAGCATGCCACATCACCATGAGTAATGACCTGAATAGTGCACATGAATAGTGACTTGTGAATAGTGGCTTTAGACCTTAACAATTCACATACATAAATTCTCAAATAGGTGAAAGTTATAAGTGGTATGAATGATGTACCCCACATAGAAATATTTGTATAATCCTAAATTGATAGCCTCAAATTATATTTTTATGGTTTAAACATCTAAATTACATATTGTAAGAATGCATCATTTACCCTACATAAATGATGCACACTTTATTTCAAGGAGAGATGAGGATATAAATCAAAGATATTCATAGTTTTTATATCACCTATTATGTTTAAACTACCATAGATCCTTATTTTGGTGACAACACAAACAAGGTAATACATCATATATAATTTGAAATTTGTATTGACTTGTACATGTTTCTTATGAATTTAATCATCGATTAACTATCCTGAGTTAATATATTGTTTGTTCTGGTGGATGATCCATATATACACATACATCCATGTCTAGAAATTCCTAGCAACTGGGCTTTCCATTACTTTATGTAGAAGAGTAATCATTTCATTGACCTCATTCATCAATTCAAATCTATAAATATTCTTAGGTAGCCTTGTCACTATATGATTAGGCTTTGTTAAGCATTGATTATTGACCCATTTTGAACAAGAACTTGTATTAGATTTGAAAAATTATTGAGTGGATATTGGAGTCAAGTTAATAAATGCTTATTGATCAATAAACTATAGTATATGATTAATGTGTTCTAGACCTAAGCAAAAGACAAGTTCTCCACTAGGATTCTTGACTTCCCTTTTTTTGGCATCATAATACTGGGCCATTGTTGTCAATAGTTCTAGATAATGAACTAAAGTTGGGAATGTTGTTGCTTGTGCTAATCTATTTTCATGAATACTTTATCCATAATATATTTTGTGTAAACCACTTATTCTTATCAAAAAAACTTCCAAAGCAATGTGTTTGAGGTTAATGTCAGTTATTTCCTCAACATTTGAGTCCAAGTGTGAATGTGGAACCACTCCTTGAAATTGATACCTCATATCTATGTCCTCTTCCAATTGTAATTTATTCTTGGTAGGGGTATTTTCTAGAGTACTTTTCGTAGGATATTCTTTGATTAGAGTGTATAATGTTGACATTTGATGAGTTTACCTATATGTGAGATCAAAATAAACAAATGATTTGCTTTATAGAAATAAGGGAATCTAAATGTGTTTTAACAAGAATAAAAAATTAGGATGTGTAAATACATCTATCAGAATCTAAGTGTTTTATAGAGTATAAGGCTTTGATAAAGTGTTTATTAGAGTAATAGGATTCGATGGAATGTTTGACAAGTAATCAAAACTTGATAGAGTGTTAGGAAAATAGTCAAAACCTGATAATGTGTTAAACATGATGTTGGATTCTGATGAGTGTGCCAACATGATTTAAATTCTAATAGAGAAATTTATAGAGAATTGGAGTTTTAGATATGCATAGAAAAGTCTCAGGGTTTGATATATTTTTGAGAAGTCTTAGGAACCTAGAGATGTTTAGAATAGGTGAAAACTCTAACAAGTTGTCATGCTCAATGAAATTTAGAACCTATAAACCCTATTTCTTCCTCTATTTATAGTTTTGAAAATAATCTGGATTGAAAATAACTAAAAGGGTCAAAACATACAATGTTGAGGACCATGAAAACTCCACCTCTATAAAGGGAATAATGAAGGTTTAAGGATGTTGGGAGATTGGGAGAGAATGAGAAAAAATGAGCTGAATGAGAAAGGTTCAAAGAATATATTACAAGTAATGAAGATTCCACGTGTGTAATGAGTAAAGGTGGAAGGTTTAAGATTCCATGGGAATACATTGAAGTCTGATAGGTGTCCCAATAAGTGTCAGGTTTCTAAGAGTGTTTTTATATTGATCAAGACCTAATAAATGATTTGAAAATGCTTAGGTTTTACTAGCAAGTTTAGCAATTGATCAGGATTTGATAGGTGTTTAAACACCTATTAGGCTTCAATGTCTATTAAAATAATTATTGAGATCCAAGTTCTATTTAAACAACTATCAGACTCTGATAGCTTATTAAATGGCTATTAGAATTTTGATGCTTGTTTAATAGGCTTTAAAAATCTAACAAACTTAAAGACTTAGGAATTTTTTTGGGTTTTATCAATTTAACTTCAATATCTAACCAAGTATTGATATTAGACTCATTTTGACCTAATTTGACTACTTATGGTTAAACATATTTAACATTATTAGTTTTTTGACTTTTGTGTAAAAATTAATATAACAGTTGGCTCTGACTAGGGACCTAAAATTACAAGGGATGAGAGAAGAACTCCATACTCTAGTTTTGAATATTAGTTTATTTCCATTGGGTTACAAAGTCATTTTAATTTCATTATCATATATTTTGAGTATTTTAAAGATAGTTTCATACTTTTCCTGATTTAACCAACTAATATCCAATTTGCCTTATCCTAATCATATGATAAATAAACACACACTATCGGGCTAGATCCCTTACTTTTAAAATCATAGATCATGATATGATCAAATGAAAACTAATTCACATATCTCAGTTATATGATAAATGAAAATGTGATTATGGGAAATATCCTATGTTCATGAAGAATCTGATTCCTTACCATCTATTCATTTTGAAGGCATTTGGGAAAAACCTATTAATTTTGAAAACTAAAGAAGCTTTGGATCTCAAAACTGGCACACACACAATAAGACCAAAATAATATAATAAATAATACATGAGTTGTATTATTGAAATAGGCACACACACAATAAAACCAAGATAGGAAAAGGAGACAAGCCAACATTATTATGTACATATTTATATGTAGGGGGTACCTATTTTCTCTTGAATTAATGTTTGAGATATTTACCACTATAGGGAAATGGTATATGTGTCTCATCATGATAAGGAAATTATAAAGTGTTGTCTCCATAGAAGGGTCTGATCTTGAAGGGGCCCATCCATAATAAGTCAAAATTCCCAGGGCTTCCTTTTGGATCTGTACACTTATCCCATAAGAGAAAAATATTTTCTACTTGAAATTATCTTTTCATCATTTTATTATCACAAATAAATTTGAATTAAGATTGATTTTTGGTGATTATATCAATAACTCTAGATCTATCTTCTTTAAGTTTGTTCAAATAGATAATTATTTCATCTAAAGGACTTTCAAAATTTTGATTCTCAACAGCTTTGGATAACTGGAGTACATGTAATTCAAGTATTATTAGAATTGTTTCATCTATCCCATAAATTAATTAGAATGGGGACATACATATATATTTATTTGGTGTTATTTAATATACCCACAATGCATCATACAACTTCTTGTGTCAATTCCTTTTATTCTCATCAACCAACTTGTGAATGATATTAATAAGGTTCTTATTGTTTGATTCAACCTGACCATTTCCCTATGGATAATTATCTAAAGAGTGGGATAATTAGATACCATATTCATAATAGAATCCAATCATATCTAAAGAATAAAACTTTGGAGAATTATCTGTTACGATCTTCTATGGAACACCATATCTCGCTAGAATTTTTTTTTTGGATGAAATTACAAATGAATTCCAAAGTTAACAACTTTATGGGGATGGATTATACCTATTTTGTGAAGTATTATATAACATTAAGAAAATGTGTTGTCTTACACTTGAATGAGGGTTCATAGTTCATAGAAAAACCAATCCCCATTGTTGAAATGGCTATTCTATCACTATTAGCTTGTGAGGAAAAGATTTAAGTTTTGGTCATCTAAAAAACTATTGATATGTCTCACATTTCCTTACCCATTCATGATAATCATTAAAAAGTGTAGGATAATAGTAATGATCTCTAAATATATTGTAAGCCATGACCAAAACCAAAAAAATTTCACCATAAGCTTGATCATGAAAAGATTGTAAGAGTTTCTTTTGTTGTTCACTATCAACACATCTTAAGAAAAATCCATCAATGCTCTTTTTTAATAATGTACCATATAAAATTATGCTCTTTATAACCTTTAACTTGAGTTTCCTAAGCTTTTAAATATCCAAATGAGATGGACATTCTCCATATGGCAAGAATAAAGCAATATCTACAAACCACTCACTAGTAAAATCTACAAAAAGAACAAAGGGAAAGTCTTATTTATTTTGGTCATCAAAATCTATTGAAGGAATTATATGAGAATTTTTTTGTTCTAATATGAGCTAACACAATACTTTTCCTCAAACCAATTTTGTGGGATTGATATCCAAATAATATTATTGAACTTTGGTTATTTAGTTACCTCTCTTAGATACTAGTTCTTGTTGAGTTAAAAATGAATTTGACTATTGTACTTGACACCATTATACTAGAATGTGAATTCATAATATAATACCTAAATTATTTGACATGTTTCAAAAATATTTATGCATTTTTATTTTATAGATAATATTTGAATTAATAATCTTTCAAATTACAACTCATGAAATTAAAAAGAGATTCAATGCCTTCATCATTATTCTGAACTAGTATGGTTGAGAGAGTATGTTCTAGGATATATCAATAAATGATGAATTCCATTTTGAAGTTAGGAAAAACTAGAGTTGGTGCATGAGTAATATTAAATTTTATGTTCTCAAATGCCTCTTTTATTTCATTATTATATTTTAAACTTTTTCCAATATTAGCCAACCTGGGTCGTTCTTTGGAACCAATATTTACTTTCTCGTAGTCTGCTGAGTCAAGGGATTATTTTTGAATTTTCTTCTTAATGAACCTATCATGATTGTCAAAAATTTATGCTAACAATACCAAGACTTTAGGAGTTTTACTCTCTTTTAGTTTGATTACTCCTTCTTCATCTTTTTTTCAAACAACACCTTCTTTTTTGATTTTGAGAAGAAGAAGATTCCCTATATGATGAATCACTACCTTTGAAGTAAAAATTCCTAAAAATATCATTTTTTTCAAGAAATGAAATGATCTATTGATCATTATTTAAAACCAACTAATTCATTGAATTATTTGGTACATTAGGTCGAGATACAAGTTCAATCATGTATTTATCTTTATCATTTTTTGAATGTGGAATCAACAATGAGGATGATACTTTAAGTGTGCCTATTTTGGATTTATCTTCTCTCAGACTATATTGGATATAAAATGACTCAAAATAATCTATATTATCACATACTTTGTTCCTGTAATGCCTCAAGCAATCATTTTTCACCTAATATTGCCCTTTGATTTATTTCACAACTAGTTTTGTATCACCTAACACTTGCATGTTTTTAATTCCCATTTATTCTACAACCTATAATCTGAGTAAGAGTGATTCATACACTATGATATTATTAGTATCTTCACAATGTATCTTATAAGAGAAGGGAAATATTTCTTTACTTCGAGATATTGGGATAACTCCTACACCTGATCCTATTAAATAATAACTACCATCAAATTTCAATGTCTAGATTTCGTTGGGATTAGTTTCTATAATTTTTGGCATGTCCATATATTTTTAAAATCAATAAATAGCTGCCTATGCCTACATATTCATATTATATATCTTCTCTGGGATCATCAACCTTTTTCATAATGTATTTTGTTTTCAATTCTCGTTTAAGGAATTGTTTGACTCCTTTGAATAGAATCATTGCATGAGATAAATCCAACTGAATTTTGCCAACAAGTTATTTAAAAAAGTTCCTTATCAAGATAATACCATAGGCTGATGGGATATAAAATAATAGGATATTGATCTTGATCATTTTTTGAAGAAAATATGAAAGAGTAACTTGGGTGTCTTTGATTTGACCAATAAGTGAGACTTGTCTTGCTTCCATTGAGTAACAAAAACCAAAAGTTTTTGTACAGGTGTAAGCAAGGGCATGGATAACTTTGGAAGGCATTATGTTATCTAAGACTCTTATGTTAATTATAGAATTACTAACTTTACATCCATTTAGAAATAAGGAAATGTAAAAAATAACAACCTTATTAGATTTGGAAGTTACTAGAGCCATGAAATTTACTAGATTGGAAGATGGGGTGGATATTATTCCTTTGGTATTATATTTATTTTGAGTGGTATTTTTTCCCTTGATGCATTCTACTAGTCTATCTAGCTGATCTGGATATGTCCTCAAATATTCAGCTCATGACATCTTGAATTTTAGTTTTATTGACATGTTTTAATTATATCAAAAGTAGGTAAACTAGTATAAGATCATTCTAAAGGTTGAGACACGTTAAAATTAATATTGACATGAGGAGTGTTTTTGGATAACTAGTAGTAGCAGTCAGAAAGGACTCACCTGATATAGTTAGATATTGTTTTCCTTTCATCTGAGCAAGAGGTGGTGTTCCTTAAGAAAGAATAATTTTTGTTAATTCTTCTAAGCTATCATGTTGTTGATTTTTATGATTCCAAGTTCTTGTGAAGACAGTGAATGATTGATGATGCATGTATCCAACATTGTCCTCTTAACCATATTATTATGAATTATATTCTAGGAATGCATTTGTGGAGTCACCACTAGGTTATTTAATTTCACATAATTAAATATCTTTATTTTTTGATTCATTTACTTTTTCAAAATCTTCGTATCCAAAGATTTATTCTATTTCCAAAATGACATTCATAGGTGAATTTACATTTTGTTGAGGAGGAGCTTCCAATGAAAGCTTTTGCTGAGGATCTTATAATCAAGGATGATCCATTTGAAAAGGTATATAATTCCTTATTTGACTATCTTGATAAGGGTCAATGATATTTTTTTGAGGTATTTGCTTCTTCAAAGTTGTTATATCATTGGCCATTTTATGTAAAATTTATCTGGTAGAGTATTGATATGCATTCTATATTTTACCTTTTAATGGATCTTGTTTTAATTTCTTGTCCATTATCACATCTTTTTCAAACTTAACAACTAGAGTCTGAGCCACAGTCAAATTAGCTACTCTAGCTCTTCTCAATTGATAATTCACTTCTAATAATTGAGAATTGATAAATAATAACTTATAGTTTTCATTTGTAATTTTGGTAGTTAATTGTATTTTACAGTAGCTTGTTGGACTTGGATATGAAATCCCCCATAGGTTCTTGAACTTATTTCTTTATCTAGGTGAGTTGAGATAGTAATGTATGCACATCTTTTGCTAGTTTGAGTCTACTTTCAAATGTGGTTTTCATATCATTCTAATTTGTTATAGTTCCTAGAGGAAGATGATAAAACTAATATGAAACTCTATTATGAAGAGTTTCAATAAACGATATCATTGTGATATCTTCAATTTTTACCCTTAGAATTCCACAATCTATAGAAAAAGTGGTAATATGTCCATCTGGATGTTGTTTTCCATTACCTATTTTTAAAAAAAAAAATCCATGAACCTTTTGGAAGGTCATGTAACTATCCCAGAGCTAAAGGACCAATTATGTTTCCCCAAGGTTGATCCATGACTAGAAATATTGCTTGTAGTGGGATAACAACACATGGTAGAAGAAGAGATTGATTGAAAATTGTCCTTCCTTGTAAAGGTTTACTTTTCTTAGAAGTTATGGGAAGACTAACTAGTTTTTTGAGTATACCTTCATGTTTGAGATTTAGTTTAAAATTAGAAGCTTTTTAAAACTAATATAAAGGGTCAATTTCACCTTTTAATTTACTAGCTCTAGTGAATCATTTTTTTGCTAGTTTTTATTGTTGATGAGGAGCTAGAATAAATTGAAGAATTCTTTGAATATGTCTTCTTTGTTTAACTCTATGTGCATCTAGTGCTTTATCTCTATGTGCCAAAATAACATGATCTTCCTCATCTTCTAACACCTCATTGGATCTATTAAAATATCCTAAATAGTTTTATTATCCCATGTGAATGCTTTCAAATCTAATCAGATGTCTTCTTGTATTTGACTTAACCAATCAAGATTGGGTTGAAAAAATGGTGTTTGGACTACTTAAAAGGTCATTAGATGAAATTCTTACTACTGATAATATTTGAGTAGATATAAGAGCTACTCTTTGTGCTTATATTCTTGCTTATCTCCTAGAAACAATTTTAGATTTTATTTAGGTAATGGATACATGATCTTATTCTATGTTTATCACTGTAGTGATAATATTGAATTAAGAAAAAAATGTTTTATTATCCTAGGCTAGTTATCTAAGACTTCAGGAAATATCTTCATTAATTTTTATACAATTTAAACTAGGTTGATGATTATAATTTTAGGTAGTTGATATGGTCATGAATAAAATCTATTAATTTTGAAATACTAGTCAAACTCTATGAGCTTTTCTACATGCATGAATTCTTTCCGCTCTTTCTACACAGTCTAACTCTTGATTCAAAAATTTCAAAATGAATTGGAAGTGGGTTATGGAAACTTTGTTGAGATCCCAAGCAAGCTGTAAAATATGGGAAATAATATCTAGTTGTGTAAATTTATCTAAGTATAATTTAAGTTGATAAATTGGTCCTTGAGTTGATGGTAAAGTCATATAAACCAATATCTCAAAATTTGGGTTACATGAGTATTGTAGAATTATTCCCCATAGTGGGCATAAAAAACTGTTGGCATGAAGATTTATTAGATGGACAAATAGACATTTATCATCAACTATAACAAGATGAATTACCTCTCCTATTACTAGGTAGAGCTACCATTATTGAAAGCCAAAGATATTTAGCAAAGGAAAATATTTAGATCAATATGGTTTTATCAGGTAGGATATAATCTCTCTAGTAGGAAACCTCTATCATTCAATGGGTTAGGAAAGACATAGATGTATTCCCATGAACACATGACATACATAAAAATAATCATTAGTCACTGATAACAAGAATGTTCAATTCATTCATATTTCATTGTAACAAACAAATAAACTTATTCATTTTACCCCACCAAGGTTTCACTAGTGTAGAAATAAAAATTGTACATTAATTTTTTTTTTACTACAAATGAAATTTCTATGTTTTGATGGATTAAATACAATTTCAATAATATTTTGAAATAAAAGAATCAAATACATATAAATGTACGCACATACACTATTCAGAGATATATTTTAAACATAGATTTTATGAAAATCTTCCTTGTATTGATTCTTCCCGAGCTAAACTTACAATCTCTTCTTTCAGTGGTTTGATGGAAATATCTAACCATCAAGAACCCATACAAATGAGCCCCTAATTCATATATATATATATATATATATATATATATATATATATATATATATATATATATATATATATATATATATATTGAAATGGGTGGTTATTGAGCATAACCCCTGTTTTGCCTTTTTAAGTGATTGTCAAATCACTTTAGCTAATTTTCACAACTTGAAATTTGTAAAAGCATGTTAAGAAATTTGCATAACTTGAAAAAATGCATTAGTTTTTTGCATGACTTGAAAAAGTACAATGATGAATTTGCACAAGTTGAAATTTTGTGTTGGAAAATTCACACCATTTAAAATTGTGAAAAGGACCGAGTACATTTGCATGACTTTATAATGTATAAATTTATAATTATGAAAATGACTCAAGAAAGACAAAATTATGAAAAGAACAAAATTTGGTGAAGAATCATTCTTTATCATCCTTGTTGATGATGATATGAACTTCTTGTTCTTTCTTAGGTTGTGACTTATTTTTTTAATATTTTTTGAATCTTAGCATGACTTATAACATTTTATTTTTATTTGGCCCATTTGAATATGTATAAGATATTTCCATAACACAGTATAGATCCACCATATTTTGAGTTGTTCTTTGTAACTTCAACATTATATCAAGTTTTTCAAAATTTTATGATACTTTATTAATGTCTAAATTGAATCATAGTTTAATACATAACTTGGAGTTGTAATTTTTTCAAAATATTTTTTGAACTGATCAACAATGATTTCTTCAAATAGAAATTTCCCTTTATCATCTGTGAGCATACATTTCAATTTGCTTACCTCTCCTAGTATCTCAAGGATAACATCTCCTCCTATTGACTTAGAATATTCAATTTTGTTAACATTTTCTTCGAAAATGCAATTCTAAATTTTACATCTCCCAAAAACTTGATGGGATATATAATTTCTTCTCTTTGGATGACCTTTTCTTGAATTAAGTCATCTGGAGAGGAAAAAGAGAATTCTTCCAATGTATGGATCAACTTATTCCATTTTTTCAAATCTACTTCATATGTGATTTGAGATTTCTTTGCTCAATCATATTCAAATTGAATTTTAGAACATATAGCCAATTTTGTCTGAATAATAATGATACTTTGTTGTAAAATTTTTTCAACGCATTATTTTATTGATTTGCCCATGTGGCCAATTTATTTTGCAACATGAAATGTCTCTGTATTCGACATTTGATGAATAATTGAATGTGAATATTGAATTGGTTTCACCAATTTTTGAACTATAAATGTTAGTTATTCAAAATTTTCTTTGAGTTAATCTTTGGTGACTTTATCATGATCCATTTTCTCATATAACATGCTAATTATATATTGGATGTTTTATTTCATGCCTTATCTCATGGAATTTCCTAGATATACTTTTTTGATTTAATATTTAGATGCACTGACACTATCTTAGTCCTTTTCTATTGGAGGAAAAACTACTTTCGCATATCTTGCACCCTTTTGATAAGTGATTTTTTTTTAGATTTTATTGGGCCTCTCTGCCACTCAAGGATAGATAATTGTCATAATGCTGAAATAAATTTATTGAGGCTATTCAATCTTATTTATTTTCTTCAAAACTTAGTTTAGATAATTAAGAACCTCTATGTTAGGAGCTTGTTACACAAAGGTAATACTTGGTTTTTTTGAGCTTTAAAAGAAGGGGAAGCATCTAATGAAAACTAATATTTTTCAAGTATGATTTCACCTTATTATTTTTATACTATATTAACTGGATTCTTGGGAGAAGGATTGATAGGTAATTCAACATTTTGAGTAAGAGATTATGGAATTGAAATATTAGGCTTAGGAAGAATGGAAGAACCCAACAACAAAGATGAATCAGAAGCTATAAATTTCTACATAGTTTTAACCACTAGGGCTTGATGATGGGAAAAATTATCAAAAGGATTTCCTTTTAAATGGAAATATTTGGAGTAAGTGGATTTTTTTCACCCAATTTCTTTATCTTTAACTTGATTGGCTTGTTCACTAGAATAGTTTCTGTGATAGCTTCAACTTTTGACTTAGCCTTTGTTTCTTATGGATCCTTGTTGGTTCCTACTATTGAGGATGTTCCTACTTTTATTTGATGTTTTTAATGAAAATACCAAATTTATATTCCTTTATAGTAGGGTAAATCTTGTTTTATTAACATTTATGCCCTTGTTCTTCAACCACTTAAGAGTTATATTCAATGCACCTTGAGTTTTGTCAATGAGGGATGTAGATTATTTCTTGTGCCAATTAGTTATTGAAATAGGTTTTGATAAAATTTTATCTTGTTCATAGATGGGATCTAATGGATATTCATAATTTACAATACTCATTTTGATATCCACTATATCAAATACAATCACTTATTCCATAGTGAATCGTGAATAATCGCAAATTCTCACATCTTTTTTGTCATCACAATCCATCTAGTAGTCCTCAAATGATGTATATTTTGGTGTGAAGAACCAAGAATATTATGAATCATACTTATAACATCAAATTAAGGTCAAATTTAAAATTATTAGAGAGTAACTCAAGTCATTTCCTCATCGATCAATTTTGCTTTGGCCAAAGAAGCACATGTATATTGACCAATACAAATAGGAAATTTTATACTAGACTTATGTTTATAAGACAATAGATTTTGTGTTTCTATAAAATGTCTCACTAGTTACATTAAAAAAGCCCATTTATCATCCACATATCTAAAAATCATATATAGGGTAACTTCACAACCATAAATTCTCAAGTAAGTGAACTCTAAGAATTGTATGGACCATGTCCCCTACTTGAAAATATCTATAGAATCCTTAATTAATAGACTCAAATTATATGGTTTTGATTCAAACATCTGAATTACATATTGCAAGAATGCATCATTTAACCTACAAGAATGATGTGTACTTTATTTCAAGGAGAGATGAGGATAGAAATCATAAATCTTTATAGTTTGCATATCACATATTGTGTTCAAATCATCACATAACCTTCTTCTAGTGACATCATAAACAAGGTAGGAAGTCATATAGAATTTGTAAGTTGTAGCGACTTCTAACAATTGCTTGTGAATTAAATCACTGATTTTCTATCCCTAGTTAATATATTTATTGTTCTAGTGGATGATTCCTATATACTTGTACATCCATGTCTATAAATTCCTAGCAACTGGGCTTCCCACTACTCTATATATAAGAGTAATCATGTCATTAACCTCATTCATGAAATCAAATATAGAAAGATTCATAGGTAGCCTTATAACTATATTCTTAGACTTTGTTAACCATTTCTTATTGAACCAATTTGAATAAGAGCTTATATTAGAGTCCCAAAATTTTTGAGTGAATGTTGGAGTCAAGTTAACAGATTCTTCCTAATTAGGAAATTAAAGTACATGATCGATGTGTTCTAGACCTAGGCATAAGACAAGCTCTCCACTATGATTCTTGACTTCCCTTTTTTTGAAATCATAGGGTTGGGCCATATTTAACACTAGTTTTGGACAATGAACTAAAGTTGGGAATGTTGTTACATGTGCTAATCCACTATCATGAATGATTTGTCCATAAATTGTTTTGTATACACCACTTATTCTTCTCCAAAATTTGAGTCTAAGTGTGAAGGTGGAACCACTCCACGAAATTGATACCTATAGTCATCTAAAATATCATTTTATTGCAATGAGTGTCACTTGAGACCATCTTATCCTCAAATTAGCCATAGACCTATCTTGGGGCCTCTTTTGATCCTTTTAAAGCTTTTGTGCAAGTCTAAACAACTTTCAAATATACCAAAAGCATCACTAAACCACCCCAAGGAACCTATATCTATTTTCTCCCATTCCTACCACTAGGGTACTAGCACAGTCCTTTGGACTATAATAAATTAAGCTATTGACAAAATGGAAGTGCCAATGTCCCATTTCTCTTTACTCTTCCAATGGATATCTTTTAATTCCTCAAAGAAACTTATGGTTATCTTAGACCTATTTCACATCTTAACAAGCAAAAAAATGATATATATATATATATATATATATATATATATATATATATATATATACCATTTTCATTCATTTATCCCCCAAATGGAAATCAAATGAAAATAATCCCAAAATAGACTAAAAAATAGTTGTTTAGATCAAGGCAATTGATCCCTATTATATCTTACTTTTACATACACCCATTTACAGGAAACCAAAGCTCATATTACTTAGATTTCTAGTCTCAAGTCACACTCAAACTGACACTCACAACATCACTTAGATTGGGAGAACTACATCATGAGTGATCCCCTTTCAAGGTATTGGTATGTAGGCAATGCTTAATACATGGGATGTTGAGGTCATGTCTAACCTACCCTACTAATGCCACTCTTTTTCTACTTGTGCTCCTCAAGTACCTTAACAAACATGGAGGCTTATGGTTTTACATTGAAATTAATCAAAATAGGGAATATACAATAAACCAACATTCATTTACATAGGCATGGGCTCCTTAGAACTAGGTAAAATTTCTTCTAGAAGCTCATTGAACCTACTACCAAGGGACACTACCATAACAAATAGGATACTAATGTAGTGCGATACTATCCAAAGCACCATGATATTGTCTAAGCAGGTTTCTAACTCTTGATTTCTATTTATGACACCTTAAATAGTTCATATACCATTTTCCATCTTATCACTTGTCTATATCAGTTAGTTTCTAGCTAAGTACTTCCGTTTCTAGTTTATTTGTTATTAATAGACTAATCAAATAAATAAATTATTGTATGAATTATAGGTTATTGATATTTCTATATTTATTCCTCAATTTATTATTCCATAATTTTAACAACCTAGGGTTTTACATTCCATAACTCTCTAAAAAGTTAAATCATTTGGTGAACTCGACTTACTTTGAATAGTGAAAAAACCCTAGCCCTATATGTTCTTAGGGTTTATATCCTTTTATTTTCTATGCTCAAAAATTAATTTCAAAATATCAGATCTGATTCATTTTGTTTAGTATTTAATAAATTAAATTTCTTAAAATGTTCAAAATATACAACTTTTTATTTTCTTACTTCCCAACATAAAATGATAGAATTGGATAACCAATTTGATGAGACCAATAAGATAAAATTGTAAATATTTATTTCTAAACATTCAAATATGAAAGATGAACCTATTCATATTGTTCAAGAAGAGATTAAAGAGTCTAATAATAGTCAATACTCTAACCCCATAGATGCTAATAACGTTACACCTATTATTGGGGCAACTTATATTTTATAGCAACCTACCTCTCGAATGGAAACACATCCTATGGCTAGTATGCATTCCTCTTGTCTAGATGTACAATCCCTTATACATGAGATATACTCTCTACAAGACAAGGTGTTACATCTTGAGCAAGGTGCCCTTAGTCCATCACATGCCTTAGACTCTCGTATTCTTGTACATATACCCTTGGCATAACATATAGCAAAAAATAATTTTCCATATAGATTTTTAGCACCCAATATTACTTTATATGATGGCAAGCGTGACCTAAAGCATCATCTACATGCTTTTCACACAACATGTTTGGACTATGTGTCTAATTATTAGCTTTTGACTAAGTTGTTACATCACAGTTTAAAAGAATATGCATTATAATGGTTATATGGTCTTCCTAATCAATCCATCATAAAATTTAATCCACTAACATATATGTTTTTGGCACATTTTTCAATCAACATCAATGATAAGGTTTTTTATGCTCAAGTTTCTCAACTAAAGAAAAATCTAATGAGTCAATAGTTGAATGTCTTGTGATACAAAATTATATTATAAAGATGACTATTCCCATGGAAAATAGAGCACTCTAGGACATATTCAAGTAGAGTTTATTATGGAAATTATATGAAGTTATACTATTCACGAAGTTTCCATCATTCATAGACCTATGCCATACAATGAAATAATAGGATGTCAAGCTTATATCCATGGGAAAGTTAAAATATCACTTGTGTCCTTTCTTTCTAGGAGCCAGAGCTAGAGTTGGAGCAAGAGATGGAGTTATATTTTGAATTACATAACATTTGCACTCTCACCCATGCATCATGCCATCAACTTTTTATACCACTGTCCTTATTTCATAAGTGAAGGTAATGTTTCATTTTATCTTTTTAGTTTTCTCTTTCCTTTGCTTTGGTGTGGCTTCTAGGTATTGTATAATACTCTTTTTTCATTTGAACACTGACTACTTATACCTTTAGGGCATATGTAATCATACTTCCTATGACCCTACTCCTCCCTATGATTACACATCAGCTTACATGTAGAATACTAACCTTGGTCATCCTACTTTGAGACATCTACCACCTACTTGTAACTTTATCACATCATATTCTTACCCCTATACATCCTTAGTCCATATTGGCCCTTTTTTCACACAAGACAAGCCTTCTAAATCCCCCCTCGGGAATCTCAAGAGCCTTTTAACCAACCCAAGACCCTGTTTAACCTAGGCCACACTTATGTGAAGGAAACACATGGCCTAGGCTACATGTTTCCTTCACCAAAGCTGTGGCTTGGGAAAAACATGTCTAAAACTACCCATATGAAGCCAAATGATAAAAACAAAACTAGTTTTAGGTCATTTGGAATATTTGGGTGGGGATATATGCCTCTTTCTCATTAATTTGAGCCACTCTCTTCTCATTACACATTATCTCTTGATCACTTTCTTTCTCTAATCTTCCCACTTGATAAATCCATTTGAAGCTTGGCTTCCTCCTTGAATCTCTCATGATTCTTGCTTGGCACAATATCTTCCATTGTGACATGGGATGTCCTATATTACTGTAGTTATTATTGGTGATTATCATTTATATTAATAATGTTTTTGAATATTTTGGATTACTCCTTGCTCCCTCAATATTCCATTGCACCTATTTTTTGCTCTTCACATTGGCTCTTCCACAAATTGGTGGCTTCTCCTTCACCTCCTCCATAATTTTTCACTCTTGGTCTGGACTCAACTTACACATAGCCTAATCTTCTTCCTCTCTTGCTTCCTAGCTTGGAAAATTAGTTGGTATAAAGTCTACACATCTCTTTGATCTTGATATGAGGGCACTTTGATTTTCAAAGTAAAATTTTATGCATTCATATATGGTTAAGGGATATCTTCATTGCTTGAAATATTTACCATTAAATGTTATGATTGAATTAGAAACATATTTTATTTCATAGCAGGACTCTACATGCTCAAAACAAACTATACAACTTGCTTAAACAATCTTTATATCTTGCTAAACTAGAACATTGCATTGTTAGAAAATAATAGTGTTGAATTTGAAAGGTAACTAAAACATAGACAAGGCATGCTCTTGAACCTCTTATTAAAAATGTATTTATTAATTAAAACATATTTCATTTGGCCTAAAAGTGCCTTAGCATCTAGATTTACATTTCATTTGTTAGCTCTCTTTATTTAGTATTTTTATTTTTACAATTTATATGTAATCAATAGTCTAGTCTTAGTTACTCACTTTATTATGGTTGGATCCACTAGAGGTGCCTACATACTTTGTGTACTTATTCGTGCTATTCCCAACTTAGTTTACAAGTATATCTATAGCCTAGTACAATCTAGAAAACTAGAGAGCCACTATAGACATCCTATAGCCCATTAAATCCCCGAGCCTTCTAGCTTCTTAGTGGTTTGCTTTAACACCTTACCAAACACTAGTGGTTCTATTTAGATTCTTTGAGCTACACTTTGGCATGCCTAGTGGGACCTCACATATGGTTTTACATTAGTTCTATTCCATTTAGATCTCTCTTAGCCAACTCACCACTATTTGTTGTTAGGCTTTACTTTCTATTGTGTTTTAGCTCTTGCTTTGATTATTTTCTCCTACTTTAATTTTATGTCTTTATCCTAGTTGGTTCTCCATCAGTTTGCCTTTTCTATTATTTTCCACATTACTCATGCTTCATTTCATCCATGGCTAATCTTACACCTTTGGGATGCCATTCCTAGTGGATTTAGGGTCTCATCCCTAAGTTCACCATTGAGCAAGTCACGCTTGTAATGGAATGCCATAGACACCATAGGACCCAGGACCTTCCCTCAACCCAATATGATAGTCTATACCCTCTGATGTTCAAAAGAGAAAAAGATTGGTAAGACTATAACCAATGGACTTTATTTCTTTTTCACTAGTCTGAGCCTCATTCATCTTACGATGTTTTATCTTAGCTTGATGCTGCATCTCATTCACCCATTTGAGGTAATGAGGATCTCCTTGCATAGCTAGGGATTAAGGATTTATGTGAAATCATTAATTATTTCCATATATGTCTTCATGTGAATGAAGTGATTCCTTATCCCCCTAAGATTTGGTATCATGCTTCCTCTAGAAATAGAGCTTGTACGTGCTCAATTTTGAATGCCTCAATTAGTTCTCACATGAGTTCCTTGCATATTTGCTAGTTTGAGACTCTAGAGTAAGAACACCCTCATATACATGATATGGGTCATAGGTATTATAACTCGGTGAGGTATCCCTGGCTTAGGGGTTCTTCCCATCCTCTTAGTCATTCTTTTAGATTTTTTGATGAGAATATTAATTTTGATCACCACTTGTAGACTAAAGATCTATGGGATGCATATCAAGAACATCAATGACCATCATTTAACCCATGTGTGATGGCATTTGATAAACATCATGGAGATCTTAGTCATCATGATCATTCTCAGGAGTATGCCACATCTTCCCATCACCCCTATGAGGATTGTCACACTTATCATGACTATTCTCCACCTTGTGGTAAAGATGATTTTTGTCTTGAGCATCCTCCCTATGAAGAACCCTCCTAATGTCATCTTCCCCATAGTCATGGTCATGGTGATGCCTATGGGTATAGGAAACATCATCACCATCATGAGCCCCCTCTCAGAGTTTGTCAACAACTTGTTATCAATTGTGATTATGAGGATCTCTATTGGAATCCTCTAGCCCCTTGGGTGCATGTTATTCCCCTTTCTACTCCTATCGTTAAACTACCTAAGTTTAATGGGATGTAAGAATCATGTCCCAAAAAGCATATCACAATATTGATGATGGTGTTTATGGATTAGGAATAAGATAAAGGCATGATGTTGAATATCTTTGCTCATTCTCTATGAGTTGAAGCTCTTATCAAGTTCCAAAATCTGCCTCCAGATTCTTTCTTTAGTTTCTAGCTCCTTTTGGATGACTTATTTCAATATTTAAATATTTACAGACCCTTTAACATTGGCATATAATCACTCACTTCTATGGCATAGGCCAAGGATAAGTCAAACTTTAATTTTGTGCATAGATGGAACTCGACCATTCATACATACAGGATTAGATTATCAGATGACCAACTTTATGATTTGTTCATGCAAGCATTGAGGTAGGAGTTTCACCTTGAGGTACTCAAGTGTGAACCTACCTCTTATGATGAACCTATTAATGAGTGTTGAAAGATAGAAGTTTTTGAGATGCATGCAGGAAAGTGTCTTTTACCTTCCCAAAAGTCATCCTCTTCACATGAACAAATCCATAATTTGATTGGTGATAGTGTCATTGATTCTTCTCTCAAGAAGAAGGATAAGAAGGATAGATGCAATGCAAATGCTTTGAGCAAGAAGCAAACTAAAAAGAAGGATTTTGAATCAAGCATAAAAAACAATGGATAGTTTTTCCTTAGGACCTCACCAAGTTTTGCAATTTCCATCGAATGAGGGGGCATGATGACAACAATTGTGCTACCCAAAAGTTTGGTGCACAAGCCTCACCTCCATCTCAAAGTTCTCCTCTTATGGAACCAAACATCAAGTTAAATGTTTTTAAGGAGCCTTTGCCTAACCATGATAAGGAGAAGAAGAAGAAGAAAAAAGAAATCAGAGGCCAATGCCCCTTATTCCCCTTCTTTCTCTTCCACCTCTTCTGACTCCTCTTCCCATGCTGACCTAAGAGGGAAAGCCAAGTGTGAGAGTAACAAGGTTATTGTTTTTATTGACATAACCTCTATTTGGTATGAGTGCTTTGTCAAAACACACTCTGGTTAAGCCACCAAACTTTTTAGAGAGATTAATGGTGGTGGGCCACGTGTCTAGCCCATAGGAGTAGGAAATACTAAGGTCAGATTTGAATTTAGGTGTAACATGCTTCCCTAGGCTACACAAAATTCTAAATCTAGCATAAAGGAGTTATATGGTCTCTCAACTAGGATCTCCATTTGGGACCTTCTTCACATTTACCCTGAGTAAAGGGGTTCATCTTTGACAAGTTTGGTCTCTCTTGCGAGGATTTACTATGTGATGAAATCAAAGTTTTGTTCAAATTTGATGCACGAGTACCCTGATCTTCATATCTTATCTTTTGACCCAACCTCTTTTCCAGATGCTTCAGTTCTTACAAAGAGGGCTCATTTCCCTCTTTACATCAAGACTTTTGTTGATGATTTCCTCATCAAGTGGTGCATTAGTGATTAAAGAGATGCATTGAATATCATGACCATATGTGTGTTCAACAAGATCAGAATTAGTTGAAAGAAGCTCTCTAATTATTGACATAATTATGTTGATTTCAATAATGACATAGTTACACCAGTGGGGAATGTGAAGCTCTATGTCAAGTTTGTCCCAAAGATAGCCAGAATAGAGTTTTGTGTGTTAGACCTCAATATTTTATACAACATGATTCTTGGCCATCCTTAGACCACTGCCATGTAGGCCATTACATCAACCATGTTTTGCATGGTGTATTTTATACACAAAGGTGAGGTCCACACTTCGAAGGTTGAACTTGATCCTTGGGCATTTATTTACGTAAAGATAAATCCCTCAAGTGAGGCTTTGGTTGTCTCCTCATGGAGGTTTGTATATTCTTATACACCCCCTATTTCTAAATCTCATTTCCTCAAAGATGAACATTTTAATTTGACTGAATACCAGCCTACATTCATTCCTTTGGAGTCTATCATGTATCAGTGAACTCCATCTTCTACTTCATGATACTAGGCCAACCCATCTATTTTCAAAGATCTATTTTAGAATGTCTCTCTAGATGTTGAGCTCCCCCTTGTGTCACACTTTTCCCATTACAGTGTAGGATCTCGCCATGCATCTCCCATTGAGACTGCTAGAATGGCCAAGTTTGATCTCAAGTCCTATTTAATTCATGTTACAACATGTAACCTATTCATGGAGAGAAAGGCTTACACCAAGCTCATGTGGGCTTACCATAAGTATCATTATCCCCTTAATCACCTTAGTTTGGAGATTTCTCTTTTAGATGGACCAACCCCAGGCTTTTCTATGGTGAATGTCCTTGTGATTGAACCTAAAGTGTTAGATGCGTTAGTCCCTCCTATACTAAAGTGTTTTGAGGAAGGTAATGCTATGGATGTTGAAGGATCCATAGATATCAACATTGGCACTTTAACAAGGCCTAATGTCATCAAGATTAATACCAGTCTTGCTCTTAAGGAATAAGATGTCTTGGTCACCTTATTACATGAATTTTTAGACATATTAATTTGGGTATATACTAATATGAAGGGCATAGATCTTGATATAGTCATTCATAAGCTCATTATGGATAATGGGACCCATCCTGTTCACCAAAAGCAATGGCTCATGGCTCTTAAATTTTTTCAGTTAGTCAAAGTAGAGATCAAGAAACTCATTTGAGTTGGCTTCATCCAAGCTATTAACTATCCTCGATGGATTTACAACATTGTTCCTATTATAAAAGAGAATGGGGCTATTCATATTTGCATTGACTTTTAAGATCTCAATATGGCCTGCCTAAAGGATAACTTTCCTACTCTTTTGATAGACTAGATTGTTGATTCCACCACTAGTTTTGAGATCATGTCCCTTATGGATGGTGTCTGTAGGTACAACCAAGTCTAGATTAAACTTGAAGACCATCATAAAATGACATTCACTACCCCATGGGGTACTTTATGCTACATCATCATGCCTTTTGTTTTAAATAAAATTGGAGCCACGTATCAAAATGTCATGACCCATGTTTTCTATGACCTTATCGACAAAATATTTGAGTGTTATGTTGACGATCTCCTTGGAAAATTTGGCAAGAAGGATGAGCATGTGTGAGGACATTAAATCATCTTTGAGCATATTTGAGAGTATCACATCAATCTCAACCCTAAGAAGTGCATTTTTGGTGTTTTAGATGGAAATATGCTCAGCTTATTCATCTCATGGAGGGTCACTAAAGTAGATCCCAATAAGATCAAGGTGATCCTTGAGATACCTCCCCCATGTAACCTCATCTAATTATATTCCTTATTATGAAGAATCAACTTTATTAGATGTTTCCTCGAGGAGTATGATAACAAATCTATACCCCTCACCCAGCTCTTATACAAGGACACTTTGTTCTTGTGGCCTATTGAAGTCCAAGTGGTTTTCAAGGAGTTGAAGCATTTGCTTCATAATCCTCCCATCCTAATGGAACCCATTGAGGGGTTTGATTTCATATTATACACCTCTGTCATTGATCTTTCCATCAGGGGCATGTTGTGCTAAAAGGACAACACTGATAGGGAGAGAGATGTTTACTACATCTCTTGTACATTGGTTAGCTCTAAACTCAACTATTATATTATTGCACCATGAAGAATTTATGGAATTACATATTTAGCTAGACTACCAATGTGATTATCTAGTCTGATACACTTCATTACTTACTTAGCAAGACACATCTTCCTGGTAAGATTGTGAGGTGGATCATGCTTCTTCAAGAGTTTAAAATCTATATCGTTAACCAAAAGTCCACCAAGGGATTGGATGTGGTTGATCAACTCACTGAGTGCCCACTACCTAACCTAAATATGAAGTTGGTTGATGATGCTTTTCCTAATGAGATGGTCTACTTGGTCAAATGTTTTAAGGTTTCCAAGTGTGATTAGTATCGAGACTATTGTTCCTAAAATATATCACTTTTGTGGACAACATATCAGCCATTTTGGTCTTACAGACCAAAATGCTCTCTTTTTTCTCTCAAAAATGTTCTGAGTAGTTAAGTTTTTCAAACACTCAAGCCTTTTCAGCTAAAGAAATTGTAGGTTCAATAGGTAGGCTTTTTCAAAAGGAAGTTCAAAACACTAAGGAATTTCCTAAGTGTTTTGAGGTTGGTTCAACGTCGAGGTTCAATCAAAAGAATTAATGACGGGTTTCAAAGAATTAGAATGAACCATTGAACCATTGAACCCCACCTTTGAAAGGTTTAGAGGTTCAACGAGTTTAAAGGTTCAACGACTCTGATGGTCTTAAAGAATAAAAGGATCCAAAGAGTTTGAAGCTTCAAAGGATTTAAAGAGTTAGATTGAATCGTTGAACTGTTTAACCTTGAACCAAAAAGGTTCAACGAGTTCAAAGGTTCAACGAGTTTAACAAGTTCAACAGACTTAAAGAATAAAAGAATCCAAAGAGTAAGAATGAACTATTGAACCATTGAACCCCGCCTCTAAAAGCTTCAAAGGTTCAAAGAGTTCAAAGGTTCAAATAGTTCAAAGTTTGAGTGGAAGCTTCTAGTGAATGGATGAAGTGAAAGATTCTAGAAAATGGTTTAACCGAAGAAGAAAACTAAGTGAATGTGGCCTTTTAAAAAACATTGAATCACTGAACCACCGAACCATTGAACCAAAAGAGTTCAAGGTTCAAAGGTTCAAAGTGGTTCAAGCGACCAATGACATATCTACAGATATCAATTTTAGGGTGATGGAATAATCGTTGATTTTCAAAAGATTTGAGAACAAACTCAACAACCAGCCAAGAAATGAGTTGAAGGAGCCAACAGAAAGTGAGAAGATAGCCCTAAGAGCTCAGATCGCTAGGAAGAGACAAAACATGGAAAGGAAAGAGGGAATGACTATATAAAATCTAGAAATATTTGTAGAAGAGTTATTCCAGTAGGTGGAATAGTCCACTAGGTGGACATCGAAGAGTGCAAACATTCAAAGGCATAGCCTATTTTTTTGCATTGAGTAAAGGTGAATGGACAACCGTGTAAGCATCATAATGAAGACTAGGCAGCCCATGCTTAGGAAGAGACATTTGAGATGATTTAGAATGTCAAAGTCAAGGTTGATAACCTATTCTAGCATGGCCCTTTCACAAAATTTCCAAATGCATTTAATGTAGCATGGGCCATTTCATGAAAACAAGTACCCAAGTCTTTCTGGTGATGTTATATATTGTAATCTCTCATTTTGTAAAAGGAGATCTCTTTATTATTAGAAGTGAATCTCTACCCAAATTGAAAGGCATTCCTGAGACTTTGAGCTTAGATTGTTAATCATATTTTGTTAGGTGAATGAGAAAGCAAGAGACCTTTTAGACTTTATGTTGAAATAGCTTGTGTCATCTAGGAAATTTTTGTTATGTCTTGTTCCTAAATACAGTCTTGTCCATTTTAATCAAACAAGTAGAACAAGTGGAAATCAGCTGGAAGATGTCCTAAAGCTGACTGTGGGAGACTTTATGCTGCCATAATTGTCTTCAGTCTATGTTTTGTGTAAAGGATACTAGAGAGACTTTGAGCTCTCCTTATCCTTTGTAATCTTTCACTTTGTTGTATTTTTAGGTGGAGATTTTGGACTGTGCTTAATACTGTTGTGTTAATTTGTCCTAATCAGGAGGAGAGATAATGAAAGACTTTATGCTTTCATGGGTTTCTTGTGGATCTTGTTACTACCTAGGAAGAATCCTTGCTATCTGTTGAATATAATTTCTAAAAGAAGAGAAGTGCCTTAAGAAATTATACCAAGATTCTCCTCTGCCCTGTGAACATCATCTCTAAAAAAGAGAGACAGATGGTATGATTTTACCCTTATGTTTATTTTCAGCTTATATATATATATATATATATATATATATATATATATATATATATATATATATATATATATATATATAGTTTATAGGGAACCTCCCCTTGTTGAGAGGAGAGATTTATCTCATTCTGGCTGTGGTCACCACACCCATTTTGCCACATAAATCTCCTTATGCTATGGTTGATGTAACCATTTTGCCGTCAGTCGATGACAAAATATTCACCCAACAAGGACATTGTCCATTACCTTATAGACTAATATTATCCCACCACCACATATTCACAAGAATGTTATTAGATCCATAAAATAATCATCTATTATGTCATCATTAAAAGTATCTTATTCAAGAGGGGTCTCAATGGTGTGTTGATGTAGTGCATCACCCCTGAGGACATCTCTCTTGTGCTTGATGAGTCCCACATTAGAGTTTGTGGTGGTCACTCAAGAGGGAAAGCCACCACCCAACATATTATTAGGATGGGTTATTACTGGCCTACTCTTTTTAAAGACTCAGTCTAGTATGCCAAGAAGTGTAAGATGTGTCAAGTCATAGGGGATACTATCAATGCCCTAATTGACCTCTTACACTCTATTTCAACTGCTTGGCCATTCTCAGTTTGGGCTCTCAACTTCATCTATGAGTTAAAACCTACCTCTTCTAATGGCCATCACTAGTTCATCACCATCACTAACTATTTTATGAATTAGGTTGAGTCCATGCCTCTCAACAACATGTGTGGGAAGACTGTCACCAAGTTCATCCTGAACCAACTTGTTAATAGGTTCAGATCTCCTGTTGTGATTATGGCCGATAATAACCCAAGCTTCCAAAGCCCTAAGATGCATGAGCTTGATGAAAATTTTGGGTTCAAGCTCTGTTTCTCCTCTATCCATCACCCCCAAGAAAATGGGCAAGCATAGTCTTCAAATTTTTTTTTGAAGAAAATACTTCTCCATACGATTGCCTAGTCCAAGAGAGACTGGCATCTCATGTTATATCCTACCATTTAGGCCTATTAGAATAGCTTTCAAATGGCCATAAGGACAACCCCATACTCTCTTATGTATGGGTTTGAGGTTGTTCTTCCCTTAGAGGTCCTAATTCCTTCACTATAGGTTAAGACATTTGGTTTTCTTTTTGATGAGGATGAATGCATTGCTCATCTCATTGAGTTTGATTAGTTAGATGAGTGATGTTTGGTTGCTCTTGACTAAAAATGTGCTTACCATCACCATCAATACCACCAATTCAAGAAATTAGTGCACCCTCTTTAGTTCAAGGTGGGTGATATAATCTTTGTTTTTGATAAGGAACACCATAAGAAGGGGAAAATCACACACAAGTGGTTTGGCCCTTTTTTTATCACTACCTCTCTAGAAAATGGGGATTTTCATCTCTCAACCCTTAAAGGTGAACCCTTGTGGTACCCAATCAATGGGTTCCACCTCAAGACATTTCAAGTTTAGGTCCCACATGGCCCTCCAAGAAAGTCACCTATGGTGGTAAGGCAAACCTTTCCTCTCTTCTCTCACCACTAACCTCCATGCCACTAGAATATGTGTGCGTACGTGGGTTATTTATTAGTAATTCCTACTATCTAATCACATGTATCTATTAATCTATATTAGATGAAACATACATACCACACACAAAATCATATACAGTCATGTGCTAATATTGAGAAAGCCATTGTATATATCACAAAAAATACATGTTTTTCTCTAGGTATATCATATGGGCTTGAAATCCCCCAAAACTACCATGTACATGGATACATATGCATCCCCAATCAACCTATGAATCAACACTACCTATAATAGTCATGCTCTAGGTGGAGATATAAATCTTTACCTTTTGACCAGCTAATTTACAGTCTCCTCTAGTGCATCTAACTAGTTTTCCCTCACTCTAGTGCCTTTACTCCTTTGGTCTACTCTCAAGATAGCTCAACACATAGTTGATCGATCTTATCATCTACTCACACTAGTTTCACCTTGATCTCTACTACAACCATCCTATGGTTTGTCATCAATGAATCATGTTGTGCTAACTCAACCTCTAGCTATGGAATCTTATGTCATGCCCTTACCAGCTTAAGTGAGGTTCATGCACCCATCCACCAAACTTGAACATGTGACTCTACCCCCATCAGTAGATGTGCTAGTCACTCTATCAGTGGTGTCCCCACCACATCAAGGAATAGGTCCCTCAGTAGTAGGTCCAGGTGGGGTCTAGTCTAACTAGGCTAGTCTCTTATATACACACACATATCACATATGCTAATCACATATCAGCTCATGCTAAGGATGAGTACCAAGATGAAATAATATATATAAAATACACTTTTCTTACTTGGAAAAGTTGATGGCCTCTATAGCCCTCTTATAGGTTGTGCTCCTCCTAGTGGTGGTGATCCTCACTTTGGTGGCCTCTCTCCACTATCACCCTACTTACCCTACCTTGGCTGCCTATCGATCTCATCTCTAGTTGGCTTGGGCTATTCAAATCTCCCTTACCCCACCAAGGCCTATCTCTCTAGATGATTGTATGATCCCTATGGATCTCAGATCTCCTCTCATCCTAAATAAGGCTCTACCCTAGCATCCTTCGACCATGATATAGACCTGTAGGGATCTTAGATGTACCCTAATAATACATTTGGATCTAAGGTGGTTTATATGGGCCCCACCCTATTTGTGAACTAATGTAGGGTATGCCCTATTTCCATATGGCATCCTCGATCATGTTAGTGGGAGCCTCTCCTAGGCCTAAGACATGAGTAGACTGGGTTATGTTAATCTACCTGATCTTGTGTGTCGAATGTGATCTAGTTAATGGTATAATCCACTTAGGATATACTAGCCCCAAGAAATTATCTATCCTCCATCACCTTGTTGGATAAATCTTTTACATGAAAATGGTAGTGTATTCTAGTCAATGTAGAGCCTTCTAACCATAGTCCCTACTATCACTATCTAGAGAGTGGATACCCCTAGCAATAACTATGTGATCTGCACTCCATCATTATTCTACTATGGGTAGGGTCCCACCAAATAGAGCTCTATTACTACTATGTCTTATATTAGTGGTAGCTCTATCTCTCTACCCATCAGCTCTACCCCATAGAGTCAATAGAAATCCTTAATGCTAAGGATGACCTCTAGCTCAGGCCCCATCTATAACACATGCTTCTCGAGTACCTATATAGTCACCAATGCATTCACCAGGTCTCTAGAGTAATGCAATGAGGGTACATGTAATAGCCACCAAAGTCCTATAATCCATAAGTGATCTTGGTCTAACACTAGTAGAACATTTGCCTCCTTGGCCAGCCATTCTTGAACTCTCTCCTAGTTGGTCACCTCACATAACCCATCTTGATGTGCTGGCCTCTCTCTCACTTATGAAGGTCTTCCCTCCTTTGGTAGGCTAACTCCTCTATGTGCCTACACAAGTAAGTAAATAGGAAAAATGGATTAGTCCACTAGCCAAAAAATAAACAAGAGCAAGTAAAAAACTACATTTTTTATCTCTCTTTTATCTCTCTCCTTCCTCTTTCGACCCCTTCTAGGACCTCCTAAGCTCTATTGGGATCCTCAGGGGCCTCTTTTGAGGCCTTTCTACATAAGGCCATGAATTTATAGGTAAATACATGACCTGGGTAGGCCAGGTCATGGCCTACATTGGGATTCCCTATGGAGCCCTAAGGATCCTTCTTTTTTCCTCTATGGAGCTTCATTTGGACCCCCATTAGTCTCATTTTCTCTGTATCACTGAGCCGATCATTTTGAATCCTTGTTTTGCCTGATTCATCCACTAAATCATCTATAATGAGTCAAAATGTGTTTAGGGCCTCCCAAACCATAAAAAAATTAATAAGATTGACAAAATTCATTCATAGGACTTACCTGGACCATCCTGTGCATCTTTGATGCTCTCCCATGTCTGCATATACTCTACTTGGGCTTTGGTTGTTCATGGGCTCTCTTATGGCTCTCTCAAAGTGAACATAAGAGTGAAAATGACCTCTTTTCTCTTTTTTCCCTCTTTTTAGTCCCTTTTTCTTACTTTTGTGGGCCCTTTTTGGGTGTTTTACCCATTTTTTGTATTCAGATCATAAAACCTCCATCTTAGAGGTTTTGTCACATTTTAAGTGAATTGGTGGCATCTATTTTTTAATTTGAGGCTTTTTTGGGCCAATTCAAGCCCTATTTTGGTTCTCATGACCCTTTTTGATTCCCCATTGACCTCCCTCGCTTGTGTCCATTCTTGTGAGCACCTAAAGATAGAAGTTACTTGTTGTGCTTCTTTTATTTAGTCATTTCTCTACTTTTCCATAGTCGATCCATTCTAACTCCCTCTCTCTCTCTTTTTCATCTTGGTTATTGGTAGGGTTGTTAGCTAGCTACAATGGTTCAAGACTTACTCTAGTCTTATCGACTGGTCTTCATCTTCTCTAAATTTCTCCCCACTTTCCCTTGTTACCTCTCATCATGATTGGTGTTAGTCAACCATTATGATTGTGGCTTGATTTTATTATTTGTTTCCCTCTTTAAACTTGCTTACACTACTTCACTTTAAGATCACATTTTTATAATTATCAGTCTTGCACCCTCAACCCCCATTATGGTGCACCTCTCTATGGTGATCAACACTGATGGTGGAAGTTAGGGTAATCAAAGACCAGTAGTTGTAGCTTGGGTTATTAATGATTAGTGGGGCCATGAGCTTATTGTTGTTGGTTTCTTCCTTACTAGCAAGATGAATAATGCCAACAAGTATCAAATTATCATTAACACTTTGACTAATGCCTATGAGATAGGCATGTGCTATGTGTAATTACTTTTTGACTCACTCTTAGTCATGTCTTAACTCATTAGTGTCTGGGTCATCCTTATCTTTGAGTTACTCCCCCTCTTTGAGGTGACATGTAATTTACTCTCTTTCTTTGAGGACATCTAGTTCACCTATATCCCTCACAAGGAGAAAACTAGGGATGATGCCATAGTGAATATCATTTTGGATATTATGATTTGATTTGATATCACTTGTGTCCATTCTTTACAGGAGATAGAATTAGATTTTGGATTATGCAGCTTTTACACTCTCACCCATGCATCATGTCATCAAATTTTTCTACCACCATCCTATTTGGTAAGTGTAGGTAATGTTTCCTTTTAGATTTTTAGTTCTTTATTTCCTTTGCTTTGGTGTGGCTTTCAGGTACTACACAACACTCCTTTTTCATTTGAACACCAATTTATTAGACCTTTGGGGCATATGTAATCATACCTCCCATGACCCTACTCCTCCCTATGATTACATAATAGCTCACATGTAGAATACCAACCCTAGTCATCCAAATTTAAAATATTTGACACCTAATTAGACCTCTCCCACATTGTATTCTTACCCCCCATACATATGTAGTCCATATTTTCCCTTTTTGCACATAATATAGCTCTTCTAGATCCCCCAAGGGACTCTCAAGATCTTGTTGACTAGCCCAAGAGTCTATTTGACCCAAGCAATGACTTGTGTGAAGGAAACCTATAAAATAGGTTGTCACCTAGGCATAATGTGTCTAAAAGTGCCCATATGAAGCCAAATGGTAAAAAATGGCTAGTTTTAGGTCATTTGGTAGATTTGGGTGGGGATATATGGCTCTTTCTCATTAATTTAACCCTCTTTCTTCTCATTACACATTCTCTCTTGATCACTTTCTTGCTCTGATCCTCCCACTTGATCAGTCCATTTGAAGCTTGGATACCTCCTTGAATCTCTCATGATTCTTTCTTAGCACAATAGCTTCCACTATGATAGGGAATGACCTACATTGATGCAACTATCCTTGGTGATTCTCATTATTATTGATAGTGTTCCTGAAGCTTTTAGGTTGATCCTTAATGCCTTAAGACTCTATTTTACTTGTTTTGTGATATTTGCATTAGCTCTTCCATAGATTGGTGGCTTCTCCTTTACATGCTCCATATTTTTTGGCTCTTGGTTTGGACTTAGCTTACACACAACCTAATCTTCTTCCTCTCTTGCCTCTTAACTTGGAAAATCGGTTGGTATAACTTTGCACATCTCTTTGAGCTTGATATGAAGGCACTTTGCTTTGTAAAGTGAAACTATTTGTTTACTTTTAGTAGTGTACATGCTAGGGTTTGAGTTTTTTTATTGATTTAGTTATTTTATGCATGGTTTATAATAGTTTCTAAAGTTTTTGCATTCATGTGTAGTTAAGGGATATCTTCATTTCTTGAAATATTTATCACTACATGTTATGATTGCATTGGAAATATTTTTTTATTGCATATTAGGAATCTACATGCTAAAAATAAACTATACAACTTGCTTAAATAATCTTTCTCTCTTGTTAAACTAGAACATTGCATTGTTAGAAAATAATAGTGTTGAATTTGAAAGATAACTCAAACCTAGACTAGGCATGCTCTTGAACCTCTTCTTAAAAATGTATTTATTACTTAAAAAATATTTCATTTAGCCTAAAAGTGCCTTAGCATCTATATTTACATTTCATTTTTTAGCTCTCTTTATTCAATATTTTTGTTTTTTTAATTTATATGCAATCAATAGTCTAGTCTTAGTTACTCACTTTATTATGGCTGGATCCACTAGAGGTGCCTGCATACATTGTGCACTTATTTGTGTTATCCCCAACCTATTTTACAATTTTGTATATAGCCTTGTGCAAGCTGACAAAACACATAGCCACTATAGATCTTCTATAGCCCATGGAATCCCTGAGCCTTCTAGCCTCTTAGTGGTTTGCTTTAGCACCCTACCAAACACTAGTGGTTCCATTCAGATTCTTGGAGCTACATAAGGTGAGGCCCACTAAAAAAAATGATCAAAATAAAATAGTTAATGAAGACTTAGATCTAAATCCTTTTATGGTTTAATTAGCTCCTCCAAGGAGACCTTTTATGAATTTTCCTAAGTTACCAACATGTGTTCTACAATAACTCATGAATGCAATGTCATATCTCTCCTTGCCATTAAAGAGGTTGATACGACTAGGTGTCTTCCAAATAACTATGATCCTAATGTATTTTATGACTATCATAGGTCCCTTGTCCATACTAAAAGCAAATGCATTAGTTTACAACATAAGAGACAAGATTTGATAGATTCTAATATCATTGATGTGAGCACTCCTAGAAAGACAATCAAATCACATCCAAGTGAATAAAAATCAATGAAAATACTTTCAGATCCATTTCCAAAAAATTCAACTAATGAGATAAAAGGCACTTCAGGGGTGCATTATACTTATCAAGAACATCCACCACTAGAATCTTATTATACTCATACACAAGACATAGACCCTCTAAATAATATCATTTGTGTATCATACTATAGTAATAGTTAGACCTATCATCACTTTCTTAGATTAGGAGATCATCAATGATGACTCATATTTATATGCAATCTTTGTATGATCTTACATTGATCATCATCATATTTAGATTATCATGGTAGACAATGGGTCAATCATTAATATGTATACTATTACACCTATAAAACACTTGGGTTATTTAGATCATGATATTTATTTGACATATATAATTATTTTTGGCTTTAGTGGCCATGTCTAGATCTCCATTGGGGAGATTGTGCTTCCATTATAGGTTAGGTCCACACATGTGGCCACAAGAGTCTTAGTCATACCCAATGCCAACACATTTAATATGTTATTGGGTAGGCTTTGAATACAATAACTTTGATTCATTCCATCCACCATACATAGATGTCTTAAGTATATACATGCTAATCAAGTGGTTACAATTAAGGGCCTTCCATATGAGTATCCTTTAAGTATTTCACATCTAGTTACACAATAGTCAATAGTTAAAGCTCTACATATAACTTCCATTAGCATGCCTTAGATATTAGTTGAGCCACCAGTGTCGGTGAGGTATACTCCTATAACATTACCATGTACACATACTCTCTCACACAAACTCTTATTAGAGAGATCCATATGTAAGAGACATGTTATGGATTCTAGAGAGCCTCTCTTTACCCCATTACCACCCAGAATGATGTTATAATATAGATCACCCATGCCAGTCATAGCTTCTTCTACTAGATAGGTCCCTAAGAGCTCAATAGATTTAGAGCCCCACTCCATAGGTAGTTTCAACTATAGAATATTCAATACATCCAATTCATATATAAAAAATACCTCCTCCCATATCACTCATGGCCACTCTTCCTCTATTTCACATATGACACCTTGATAATGAGACTCTTGCAAAACTTGGTGGTTAGTAGTATCTATCATCTTGTACATAGTTTCATTTTCATATTGCTTGTATATAACTTATACTCATTGAATAAAATATATATAACATGTTCAAAAATACAAAAAAATTTAAATACTACTCAAAAAATATGAATTTTAGATTGTATGCATTTCCATGATTACATTCCTTCTATTTTCAAAGTACTACATATGCTATGTATGCTAGTACCATTAGTTTTATCATATATACATGATTTACTTTTTAATTTTGAGTGCTCATAGATTCTTACAAGACTTAGGTCCATCACACAAATCCATATTTGCTACAATATACCTATTGGGGACACATGCATATATTCAACATTGACATATCGACCCCATTGGGGGCATTATACTACACAACTTCCAATTTTCTAGGTTATATCTTTTTGTAATACACTAATTTTATTCTGACTACTAATATAGACTCAGCTTATGTACATCTTTTCTCTTATATGGATATGTACCACCTATTTATGTATATTTTCATTTCTAGCTTTACTAGTTTAGATTTGATTATGTCTCTTTGCTTCCACATCTATTTGAGTTAATTTGAATATATCATTGTTCTATGGCTCTAAGCCATTCCCTTTCATTATATGTATGATTTGGATATGTGTCCATGTCCTTGTGTGTGATTTATTGATTGTGTATGTGAAAATTTTAGCATGTCCTTCCATGTGGCTCCAAGCCAACCTTGCTTTTTATTTGCGTATGTGGACATTTGATCATGTCTTTATATGATTTAATTTCTCAAAGTTAGTGACATGTGCCCATGTCCCTTGTATTTTGGCTCCTTGGCCTATGTTGTGTGCCTCATGTGTTTGTATGTATGCTTTTATGTATGTGTCATGGCCATGATGCTTTTCTCTTGATTGTTACTTTCACACTCAATTTGTGATGCCATGAGGGACCTTAAGCATCCCCCCTTCCTTCTTGGATGCCTTGATGGACATCATGCCCCAAACCCCAATTAGTTTACATAGATTATACTTAGATTTATTGTTCATACACATGATTAAATTATTATATCTATCTTAACAACCTTGTGAATGATAGATCTAACATACACTACATATTACCAACTTATGCCTAGACTATTCCACATTCTGATGTCATGTATACACATTATATTGGTTTATCATGTAGCTCTAATATATTTTTAGTATAACACACATAATGTAGAGGTTTTATTTTGAGGATAGTTTTTTCATAGGTTCAATAAATCCCCTTAAAATAAGGGGAATTAAAGAGGGGTTGTCATAGATATCAAGCCATCTTAGTACATGTAGAACATAATTTTTAGCATGCAAACATAGGTTACAAAGCTCAGACTCAGGAAAATATAGTAAAAAATAGTCACATCCAGATCAAGCTTAGTTTGGCACAAAAACAACACATTTAGTCAATATCATGGCATAGAGGACACTAGCATAATGGGTTATTGACCAGGGGACCATGCTACTATCTAGTAGCCTCAAAAACATAAAATTATAGAATCACTAGAAAATTATAGTAGGTATAATCTAGGTTTACATTGTCTTGATTATAGATTATTAGATATACTCAATTTATTAGGGTCATCATGCATGGCATGATCATTCTCATTTCAATTTTAGATATGCACAAACACAAATTACTATAACTTAGTCTAGAATCCAGATGCATAGATATCAAAATTGTGGGCATGTGCCTAGGACATTGTTTCTATATACTCAAGTTTTCACTAGTAGCTTATATGGAATGGTAGTTACATGTCATTATCTATGTTTTATATTTAAAATGCCATTTTTACTACTTTTACACTAGGTTTACACTAGATCGATGCCTCATTTTATCTATAATGGGTGGCATTCCCAAGTGGCCCCTGAGCCATTTTATATTTAGAGTATTTAAGTGGTCACTAAGTCATTATATATTCAAAGTTATTAAATGGTCCAATGCCATATTTAATATCTCCATGACACCAAATTCAATTTTAAATTCTTCTACTACACATACGTAGACAATGATGGAGTCAAGGTCAGCTTGAGTTATTGATCCACCCACACATGAGGGTTAGATAAGCCATCAATCTAATCCAATCTATTTATATATTATGATCCATTGAATAGGGGTGTAAAATGATTGAGTCAAGTCTAGATTGAGTTCTTGAGCCACCCACACATGGGTATTAAGAAATCCATTAGCTCAGTCCAAGTTATTCACCATTTGATCACCAACTACACATAGAGGATGCCGTCAGATTTTTACATTGGTTTGCATACCCAATGAATTGTATTCATTCCTTTCCTCTTTCTATCATCTCTTTATTCAATTTTATCTTTTATTTTAATATTTATTAGGTAAGGACTAATTCAGTCATGTTTCATTTGTAAGACATGTAATGGAACAAGATTTGTAGACTCACACCTAAATTCATGGGCTTCACCTCTTAGGTAAATCTAGGTATGTTTATTTTCATTTATCCTAGTCATTTCACTTTGATACATTTATATACTAAGGTGGGGGGGGAATGACTTAAGACCACCTTATCCTAAGCTTAACCTTAGACCTATATTAAGGCCTATTTTGATCCTTTTAAGCTTTTGTGTGAGTCCAACCCACTCCTAGATATACCAAAATCAACATTAAGCCACCCCTTAGGCACCCAAGTCTCTTTTTCTCCCATTCCTACCACTTGAACATTAACATGGTCCTTTAGACTATAGCACACTATGCTATTGACCAAAGGGTAGTGCTAATGTCCCCTTGCTCTTTACTCTTCCAATGGATATATTTCCATCCCTTAAAGAAACTTAGGGTCAATATAGACATATTTCACATCTTGACAAGAACCATAATGAGATATATATACCAATTTCATTCATTTATCCCTTAGATGGAAATTAAATACAAATAATCATAAAATAAACTCAGAAATAGTTGTGTAAATGAAGGTCATTGATCCCTATTCTACTATAATTATGCATAAACCCATCTATAGTAGCTCAAAGCTCACATTACTTAGATTTTTAGTTTGAAGTCACACTCAAATAACTCAAACTAACACTCATAATATAATTCACTTGCACTTACACCATAACTTAGATTGGGATAAATACATCAGGCATGATCCCCTTTTGAGGTATTGGTATGTAGGAAACACTCAGAACATGGGGTATTGAGGTCATGTCCAACCTACCCTACTAACACCACTCTTTTTCTATATGTGCTCCTCAAATATTCTCATAAAATTATAGGCCTATGGTTTCACATTGTAATAATTCAAAATAAGGAACATAAAGTGAACTAGAATTTGTTCACATAGGCACTGACTCCTCAGAATTGGGAAAAGATCCTCTCATAAGTTCACTACCCCTACTACAGAGGGACACTAACATGAATAAAGGACACTAGCATAATGAACTATTACCCATAGGACTAAACTATTATCTAGAAGGGTTGATGACTCCTAATTATTGTTGATGACACCTTATATAGTTCATGTACCAGTTTCTAGCCTATCACTTGTATGTCTCAATCAGTTTCCAGCTAAGGACTTCTCTTTATAGTTCATTTTATATTTATAGAATAATTAGATAAATCAATTATTGTAAAAATTAGAGGCTTTTGATATTGTTATGTTTATTACTTGATTTATTATTCCATCACTTTTAAAACCCAACATGATCCTGAACAAATAAAAATCACTTGTAATGTAAGATGTCTACAACAACTTGGCTTTGATCTATAGGACATAAAAAATAAAGGAGGTTGGAAAGACTCCTTAGGAAACATAATAATACCAATTTCTTGTAATCTTAAATCAATTCAAACAAGGGCTTGGGTCATGCCACACACATAAAAATATGTATTTACATTGGGAACTCTTTGGTTATACTAGTTACAAGAGAAATTGACCAAAATCAGCAAGGTATCTCCTTTTGTCACGATGAAAATTTTATCAATATACCACATGATGACATTTTTTCTTCTAAATCACATGTAAATCTTGGGTAAGAAAATGCCATTCACAATTTTAACCCATACAAACATGATCCAAATAATGAAAATGATCAAAACTAAGGTTGAAGACACATTAAAAAAAACATACAAAATTTAAATATTTCAAAAATTCAAAAACATTCAAATAATATCAAAAATCCAAAAATATTCAACATTCCTAGATTTTAATATCTCCTTGGCATATATGTTGTTTGATTTATAGTAGTATATATCATATCATTTCATTCCTATATACATTTATTTTTGATGCATATTTGAGTGTGATATAGTCATATCCAAAGACGTGATATATGCATTTCCATATGTTGTAGATTTCCTCTACTCATGTCATATAGTACATTGGGGGCATCTAATTCTTTGATCATGATTGATACATGTTACATATCTTTTATGATAATTCATACATTATCATGTTTGATCTTATATTTATAACACATGTCTATATCCATGTTCATACCTTTGATAATGTATTTGACATGTTATGCTACATAACATTTTTTCTAACATATATATGTAGGGACTAGTACATACTATGATTATGTTGGTTACTTGTGCTTCATATATTTTTCACTTCCTTGAATGTATTCCATTAGTTTTTATTGTCTTGATTATGGAACATTTGAATATTTTCCTTTCTTGTTGTCCCATATTCCATTGTATATTGATTAGACATTTGAATATGTCATTCTATTTTGATTGAACATTTAAATGTGTCATTCATTTTGATTGTGCAACATTTGAACATGCCTCTTGTATATGGTATCATTGGACCATTCTTTTGCATTAAATTAAGAGTTTTTTGTAAGTTATTTATTTATTGTTAATATTGTATTGTTTCACTCTAGACATTTCCATGATCTATATCATGTATCCTATGATTTGATATGATCACATATTGCAAGCCTAATTGACATATCTAATTTGACATGTTATCCCTTTATTCTACATGATTCATACATAATTATAGAAGTACATTATCCTTTTAAGGTAAGGTAACTAGTATATTATATTTCCCTAACCTCAAAATGGGAGAGTATATGAGTGGTGGAATGTCATATAAAAATGACCTCCACACTTATACACATTCTCATTTTTTATATTTCAGTGGGGTCATGTCATAATAACATGACCTCCACACTTTCACAAACTCTATTTCAGTTCTATGATTCAAATATACATTGGGGTTAGCATCTTATACATTGCACAATTTTTTCATAGATTTGAAACATATTTTTTTCATATTTATGACACATATAATCCAACTCAGACATATCAAAGGTGAATATGCCATGATATTTCATTAAAAATTGTAAAATTTACCAACTATACTACTCACCAGGATGCACTGATTACACCAAGATGTATTTTAATCGAGCCTTCTTTATTGTAGAAGTTGGTTAATTTTATAAGTTTAAATGATTAAATTATTCACCCTCACCAAATTTATATATTGAAGTGATTAAATCATCCAATATCACTAGATTTATATGATGATTTGATTAAATCACTTACCCTCTCCAGATTATGTATACTCACACTTAAGTTGTGTGATTGAAAAATAATGATCTCAATGGTCATGTCACAACTCATGTTTACACTAGATTGGGGGAATAATACCTTCCAATATCCCTCTTCATAACTTAAAGGTTTATGTTTTAACCTTTTATAGCTCCAAATATTCATAAGGAATCATCTTTACCAATTAAAAACAACAAGAGGTGACATGGTTGCATCGAGACATGGGTGTACTCCTTTGCTCTCTTTATTTTTCTATAATTTGAATTATTTAAAATTTAAGATTATATGCATTGGTTTATAATATAACATGCTCTTGGTTGCATTATATACACTATAAAATTACTTAATATGAGCTTAATCAAAGACAAGGTGTGTTATACACACCCATATACACATTTATTTCCTTTAACCTAGTAATTTCATCCTTATGCATTACTAAATTAGGGGTGAATGTAGGTAATAAAAATAAATATTTATAGAATCATAGTCTTTTACACGTGATACATATTAATGAGAGCTTCACCCTCTAGTTCTAAACTCTACCTACTATCAAAAGGTTCTCATTCAACATCTCACTATACTTAAATGCTTATCTCTTAGTCCAATTCATAACATTTTGATGACCCAGGTCTCATGCACTACAAAGAAATATTTAAACCTAATAAACATTCTTCACCCTTAGTTTCAAATCCATACCTATTTTCTATCCTTTTGGATAGTACCACCCATAAAGGGACATTACTATCGACGATAGTGTCTAGATCCTTATCTAGTGTCCAGTAACCAAAAATTCATCCAAATTAAAAAAAAAATGATCAAAACCTATGGGTCAACCTGATTTTATTATTGAACCCTACCATGAGATATTTTCAAAAGGTATGGTATAAATACAAGTCTAATAATTTTCATTATTCATCTAGAAAATACTAAACTAACACCTAAAATGAACAATCAATCAAATGCACAAGCACTTTATTTTGCCTTATTCATCCCTATTTACATATCAAGCATAGGATAAACCATATTATAAATCTAAATCAATTAAAGAGAAGCACATGAGTGATTTTTGTCAAATTACAAGATAGATCATTTCATGCATCTTTATATAGTATATCACACCTTTATGCACACACTTTCCCACACATAAGGGTGAACTACATTAGTCTGAGGCCCTCTTTGGAGTATTGACTATGTATGCAATACCCATTGACAAAGGGGTCTTGGGGTAGTTTGACACCATGAGCCCACTAACCCATTTTTTTATCAAACTCATTCCAAGGGTGAAGAAAGGTGAATAATGAAAGCCTATATCCTAGTTTTGAATGCATCAACAAAAAGGTGATAGAAAACCCAAAATGATGAAGTTGGTTGTATCTAGATCCACTCATTACTATGTATAAAAAATCTACATCACAGTTAGACATGAGCATTGATGGTAGTGTCTAGATATGATGGTTTTGTCTATGGCCTAAAATTGCCATCCTAGAATATAATGACTGATATAAAACATTGATCCTACATACTTTACACTTGTTTCATGTCTAGATCTACTTGCACACAATAAACCAACTAAGTACCATTATTTATTACTTATTGTAATATATTTCAATAGTTGTACTTTACTATTTTTAGAAATATTTGTTGTATAAATTAATAATATTATTTATCTAATTTTTATATTAATTGGCATGCTATAAATTAGTTTATCACCCTTGTGTAATGTCCCTTTTTATATAACCTTTCAATGATTCTTGGCAATTCTAACTTTCTTGGAGAGTGCCTGTATTTTTAGAATGGAATTTAGTTAGTGGAATTATATTTAGGAGATCAAAATGAATCCAGTGGTTCTTTCAAGGAGAAATTACAACATTAAACAAAGAGTACAAGGAGCCCAAGAGTGAGATCAGTATTCATTATCACTATTCACATGTCACTATTCATTGACACTATTTACATGTCATTATTTATGGTGACATAACAAGTGATGTAAGTGATGATGCAATAGAGGAAGTGGTTTGTGGATGAGGTGGAATGGTCCATGAGATAATCTCACATGGGGTCAATAAAATGTGCTTGGAGTGGGCCATACCACTCCACTTGAGAGACAAGAATAATTGCTTTTTTGACCACATAGTCTTGGGTTTGGTGGAAAAGACATAATAGAGAAGTATGGAAAATTTCCTTGTGGACATCATGATGAGAGGTGTGTGGAGAAGTCAAAAGGGATGATGGGACATTATTTATGGCATATGGGCACATAGATGAATGATGAAAAAGTCCCCATCATTGTTTCCTCTTCCCATTGGTAAAAGGGGCACCATTATGGAAGCATGAAATAAGGAGGTGATTGTGTTGAAATTTAAGGCTTTATTTTAACCCTTGCACATGGGCTAAAGCATGCCCAATAGTATTCATTGTGGCCCACATGGAAATGTGGTACCTCATTCCCTCTTTCCTCATAATTCCTCTCCCATTCCTTCTCCATTGTAAATTTTATAAGTATGAGCTCTGTCCCCTTTAAAATCATATTTTTAATAACATAAACCCCCTATTTTATGATATTGAACTTGGGTTTAACTTCTTGATATATTGGAGGAAATATCTTCACAAGATTTCTAGTTTCAGTGGTGGAATATTCCTCCCTAGCTGGCTGATGTTGGTTTCATACAGGAACTATATTTGAGATTCATTGGAGTATGCTTCATTTGGTATTATTAATGGTTATAAGTGTTTGTCATAATTTATGTTATCTATTAATGTAAGAATGGTTATGAGTTGTTAAGTCCATTATTATAGGGAGATAATATGAGTATTTTGTTTTTTATATCTACCATTTTTATCATTGTAATCATTTATATGATCTAAATGAATATATCAGTTGGGATTTGATGCTATATAATATTTTATATGAATGTATTCCTTGGAGTAGAAATGTTGTATATAATTTGTCATCATTGATCATAAGTATTGAAATCTAAAATTTATAGTTTCATAGGTTCATTGGTATCAGAGCTAAGAATCCTACCAGCCTATAGGTCTTATGTTGTGTGATTCTTCCAAGTGATAGGGAAACTAGATAATATTGTAAACATTTGAGAACATGATTGAAGAAATGGTTGAAGAACTTAATCAATAAGTAGTTGGAAATGATCCTAATTAAACATTCATAAAAAAATTGTTTGTAAGTATGATCAAGGAGTATGAAAAAATAGATTTATACTTGAGTCAACTCACACATCATTCAGTGGTACACAACAATGATGGTGGTGGAGATACAAATGGGGAGATAAGATATAATTCCCCTCACACTACTAATTCACCTAATATGCTGCCAAGACTATTTATGCCTACATTTTTATAGGATGTAGCAATCAATAGACCAAAGTATCTAGAAGAACCAGAGGAGGTTGGGTTCTTGAGAGTTTATCGGTAGTTGGGGGATGATTTTTAGGTAGATATGACTTTTATATATTACTATAGGTGGAAATATAGTACTATACCGCAACATGATAGAGGTGGTCCTAATCAAGATTTATAGAGATGTTTGGGAAAAATTACCCTCCCAAATTTTGATAGTTAATGTAATTTCACAATAAGGGCATGGGTCCAAAAGTTGGAAACATATTTGGAGTTGAATCCCATACTTGATAAAGAGGAAATTAAGTTCGATACACTTCACCTGGAAGGAGATGCACATGATTAGTGGCACCATGGGTTGGTAACCCAAGGGCATAGGTTAATTTGTACGTATAGAGAGTTCACATAGAGGTTGATAGATAGGTTTGATAAGAAAGATCCCGAGATGTTTTTTAGAGAACTGACACATTTGAGACAAGTTATCACACTTAATGCCTACATTACTAAATTTTTGAATTTGTCAGTCATGGTTTTGGATGTTTCTAAAAGATGATTGACCTCCTTATTTATTGATGTATTGATAGAGCCTTTGTGGGGTTGGGTGAAGGCATGTAGTTCACCTTCACTATAGGATGCTATCAAGATAGCATAAGACTTGGAGTTATCTACTCCTAAGTCAATTTTTCCATCAAAGTTTCTTGTTGAGCCTTTTTCATAGAAGAAGGACAAGGCACCTGAATTTACAAATAAGCCTTACATGACAAATGAGGCTAGGGATGATTTTTAGAAGAAGAATTTATGTTACATATTCAATGAAGCATGAGAACCAGGACACATATGCAAGGGAAAGGGAAAAATAGACTACATTAAGGTGTTTCTGGAAGAGGACAATGAAGCTTCATATAGTGATGTGATAGATGATCATAGTGAGAATAATGGGCATGAAAAGTTAGATCCTACAAAAACATGGGAACCCATATCATGGGGTAAACTTACTTATCTTTTAGTCACATAAATATATAATCCATTTAGGTTCCAAGGAGTTTTATGTGGGTGTAGATTCAAAGTACTTCTTGATGGTGGTGTTACTCAAAATTTCATTGATAAGGGCTTAGTCGTAAAGAAGGATCTACATGTAAAATAATTTGAAGGCTTTGATGTGGTGGTGGATGATGGGTTTAAAATCCCTTGTAAGAATAATATCCATAATCCCAACATCCTCATTGATGAGCACACATTTTGTAATGATTTTTATGTTTTTAGTTTAGGTGGGCCTGACATAGTGCTTGAAATTTAGTGGTTATATTAAATAAGATAAATTTATCAAAACTATCAGACCATGTATTTCACATTTCAATGCAAAGGGTAGAAGGTAAAATTAAGGGAAGTCCTCATCTTTTACCTCATCCATTTTTAGCTAACAAAATGGAATATACTAGCTCCAAATATTCCATCATAACCATGGGTAATCAAACAAATTCATATTTGTATGATAGGAAAGATGAATTTGTTAAGGATGTTTGGAGTTTAGTATAGGATAGTAAATTTCCACATGACTATGTCCATCACTCAGAGGATTTAGTGTTGGAGACAAATAATATATTCATCTTATTAGTAATTACTAGAGTGATGCAATGGAAGCAAGGAAGAGCAAAGTTGATGATAGGAGAATTTTTTGCATGCTTACAAAAGATTATTACACTTTTGGTAGATAAATTACATAAGTTTTTATTTGTAAGTGTTATACATCATAGAGTGACAAACAAGAGAATGTGGAAACCTCATAGAATTATGTAGGATCTTGGAACTTCATGAGGTTCTACTTGGAATCAATAGGAGTACAAGTTGTGATTGTTTGAGGACAAGCAATCTTGGGGTGGGAAGACTTGTAATGTCCCATTTTATATAGCCTTCTAATAATTCTTGGAAGCTCCAAATTTATTGGAGAGTGTCTATAATTTTAGAATGGAATTTAGTTAGTGGAATTATATTTAGGGGATCAAGATTAATCTAGTGTTTCTTTTAAGTAGCAATAATGGCATTCATCAAAGAGTACAAGGAGCCTAGGAGTGAGATCACTATTCATGGTCACTATTAATTAGCACTATTCATGTGTCGCTATTCACATGTCACTATTCATGGTGACATGGCAAGTGATGTAGGTGATGATGTAGTAGAGGAGGTGGCTTGTGGATAAGGTGGCATGGCTCACAAGAGAATCTCACATGGAGTTAAAATCATGTGCTTGGATTTGGGTATACCACTCCACTTGGGAGACAAGAATAATTGCTTTGTTGACCACATGGTCTTGGGTTTGGTGGAAAAGACATAATAGATAAGTATGGCACATTTACTTATGGAAATGATGATGAGAGGTGTGTGGAGAAGTCAAAAGGGATGTTGGGACATTATTTTTGGCATATGGGCACATGGATGAGTGATGATAAAGACCCCATCATTGTCTCCTCTTCACATGGGTAAAAGAGGCACCATTATGGAAATGTGAGAGAAGGAGGTGATTGTGTTAAAATTTAAGGCTTTGTTTTGACCCTTGAACATGGGATATAGCATGCCCAATAATATTCATTGTGTCCCACATGGAAATGTGGTTCCACATTCCCTCTCTCCTCATAATTACTCTCCCATTCCTTCTCTATTGTAAGTTTTATAAGTATGATCTCTCTCCATTTTGAAATCATCTTTTTCAAAACATAAACCCATTATTTTATGATCTTGATCTTGGGTTAAAATTCTTGATATTTTAGAGGAGAGATCTTCACAAGATTGACGGTTTTGGTAATGGAACATTCCTCCCTAGTTGGCTGATGTTGTTTTCACACAAGAGCTAGATTTGAGCTTTATTGGAGTATGCTTCATTTGGTGTTGTTAATGATTGTAAGTGTTTGCCATAATTTATGTTATACATTAATGTAAGAGTGGTTATGATATGTTAAATCCATTATTTTATGGAGATAGGATTGGTAGTTTTTTCTTTATATCTACCATTTTTATCATTGTAATCATTTGTATGATCTAAATGAATATTTCAATTAGGATTTGGTGTTATACAATTTTTTCTATGAATGTATTTTTTGGAGTAAAAATGTTGTATGTGATTTTTCATTATTGATCATAAGTATTGAAATATGAAATTTATAATGTCATTAGTTATTAAGAAGTGATTTTATGTAAATATCCTTAAAAGGGATATTTCACCTTGTGTTATAATTGCTTATATATTTTTAACCTTAGATCCACTATATAAATTTAGGGTTAAACACTCATTAACATCAACCATTCTCATGGGCATTATATCATGGTATCCATACACCTATCTGATCATTTACACATCATAATCTCCACTTATAGAAGATGCATCTTCCCATGGAAGAGTTACCTCATTTGTAGACTAGTTATAACCCTGATCTATCAATGTTACTTGATATAGGAGGTCAAATTTTGATGTGGTATGATAACGTATTGATGGAGACTTTCATTCCTCCATATATAATTTTGGAATGATATTAATCATCTTAATAAGTTAATTTAGAAACTAATATATCTTATTTAACTCGAGAAACTATTTTTTTAATGTGATAAATAGGTCAAAATCCTATTTTTTAGGACATCAGCTTAGGCTTAGTGTTGAATTTAAACCATTACCCCTATAGGCATATGCTGAATCTAGATCCTTTGGTATATTACAAAGTTTGTTCTTAGCCTTGTTCATAGGTATAATAATAATTAAATATCCCTGGTGTGGTTTCAGTTGGTATTATATTGTATTATATTCATGGGACCATCGTAGGTTCATTTCTTCCCTATCAATGTAGGATAGTGTGTTTCATCATTTCTCATATCAATAACCTCAAAATATTCACATAGATTTGAATAAGCTACCTTTATTTCAACATCCTCAAGTTTTTAAATGGGTTTTACTTGACCATAGTCTACAAGACTTAATTTAACAATATTATAATTGAGGGTTAGTATTCCAATGGCTTCCCATGTGGACCTATGAATCATATTCACCGTGTTTCAAAAATCAAAGATAATATTGGGGAATTCATAACTACAAGTTCTATATCCAATATAGAATCAATATCCCACAACTTATTTGTCTTAACATACTAGAGTACCTTCTCTACTTTCCATTGTTCTTTTTTAGCATAATATAAAAAATTATGCAATAGATTTTTGATATTTTGGGAATGTATTTGTTGCACATATTACTTACTAGATTGAGTAGGTGATTTAAATTTTAAGGATTTATAGAGTGTAATCCCTAGGTTTTTAAAGGTGATAATTATAATAAATCAAGGTATAAATATAAAATAATATAGTTACTAATTTGTAACATAATTGACCAAGTTTGACCCTTATAATAATAGCAATAAATGACACAAATGAATACTTAGCTAGAAACTGACTAAGATAAGGGATCTAGAAGTTGAAATCCTAAATAGGGACTAATCTAAGTGTCATAAATAGGATCTAGGTGTCAAAAGATTTCATCTACAATAACACCCTTATTAGATAGCAACATGAATAGTGATAGTGTCCTAATTTTGGTAATAATGTCCTTTTTGTAGTATTGTTTTGAGATTATATGTGCACCAATGTCAGGGTCTACCAAGCATGTTCCTATGTGTAAAAAAATTGATATTATATAGGTGACTTATTTTGATTGATTTTGTGTGAAAACCCTAAACTTCCATGTTTCTAGGGTATTCCATTTGTAAAAGTATCAAAGTGTGGTGTTAGTGGGTTAGGTTGGACATCATCAACACACTACTATGCTGAGATTTGCTTACATACCAAGACTCTGACGAGGGATCAAGCCCAATGTAGTTGTCCCCACATAAGTGTTAGTGCAAGTGTAAGTGAAATCTAGTATGAATGTCATATTAAGTGATTTTAGTGATGCTATAAACTAGAAATCTATGTATTTTGAGCTTAGGAATGTTGTAGATGGCTATATACAGAAGTAGGGAAGAATAGGGATTGATAACCTTTATTGTGCATAACTTGTTTGAAGCTCATTTGTGTCATTTTCATCCGATTTCCATCTAGTGAAAAAAGGCCAAATGTCATATATATATATATATATATATATATATATATATATATATATATATATTGATTTGGTGCTTGTGCAAGGATTAAAATAGGTCTAGGCTGACCCTAGATAGTTTCCCATTTAAACAAATATCTATTGGGGTTGAAAAGAGGTAAGGGACATTAACTCCAAAATTGGGACACTAGTGCCATTGGTGCTATTATCCGATTATGGTGTTATTGTCCATGTGTTATAACCTAAGGCACTAGGGTCTATGATGCTAGCATAAGGATCTAGGATAATTTTAGGGAAGTTTAGGGATGTGTGTGGGCTGCACAAAGGCTAGATAAGTGTCTAAAGAGACCCTAAGATAGTTTAGGGATAAGTTGTGGATGGGTGGTCTCAAGTAACATTGTTAGCACTCAAGTGTCATTTTTAGGTGATTAAATTTGCACCCCCATTTATTATATAGATGTATACAACTAAAAAAACTAAGATAAAGGAAAATAAATGTACTTAGAATTACTTAGGAAGTGAAGCCCGTGAATCTAGGTCTAAGTGTGTGAATCATGCTCCATTATATGTCTTACAAAATGAAATGTGTATAGATTAGTCCTTACTTAAGAGATATCAAAATTAAAGACAAAATTGAGTAAAGAGATAATAAATAGAGGAAAGGAACAAATACACCTCATTAAGTATGTGAACTAGTGCATAAACTTGATGACAACTTGTATGTGTGTGTCTATAGCTAGTGATAATTTGGCGAATAACTTGGACTAAACTGAATGGCTTGATCAATCCCCATGTTTGGGTGGATAAATAAATGAAAATGGCCTTGAATCCATCATTTCCCAAGCTTTTTTTATAAATCATGACATGTGAATAACTTGGATTGGATTGATGGTGTGTCTAACCCTCTCATGTATGTGGCTCAAGAACTCAAGTAGACCATGACTCCATCATTGCCTACCCATGTGTAGTAGATGCATCTGTAACTACATTTCTAAAATCAACTAAATGTGTGTAACTATAGTTAAAATTATATATCTTGGATCTATGGCCACTTGGAAAATGTGGAATGTAAAACATCCCTAGGTCACTTAGGAACTCTGGAATGTAAAATGGTTCTAGACCACTTGACACTGCCAACTGTTATAGATGGAGTAAGATATCAAATATAGATTGTGTTGGTGTCTAGATTATGCTAGAATGAATGGTGTATTGATTAAGAACATAGAGAATGAAATGAAGTTTGTCATTCCATCTAATCACCTAGAGTAAAAGTGAGCATTTGGAAATAATGTGTCGTGCACATGCATCCAAATCTGATATCTATGCAAATGGATTTTGGGTTGAGTTGTAATAATATATATTTGAGAATATAAAAATAAAACATGAGTGATCACACTATGAATGATGCCCCCAATCAGAGAAAATAAGTATGAATTTGTGTAAAACTGAGCAAAAACTCGTAATCTCTAACTGAACCTATGCAAACCTAGACTATATTTGCTATATCTTTCTAGCCAATATGGAATTTCCTAAAACTAAGTATACTAGATAGTAGTGCCATCTTTGGAAAATAGCACCAATGGAACTAATGTCCCCCTTTGGGCACTAATTTCCAATTGTGATGATATCTATGCAACTAAAATTGGTCTGTGTGTGACTATTTCCCACCATGTTTTCTTGAAACTCATTTCTATATTCTATGCCTATGTATTGGAAATTGTACTCTAAGTGAATTTATATAGCCTAATATTTGTGATAGACCTCTGTGAATGTCCTCTCTTTTAAGGGAATTTTTCAAACTTGTGCAAGAACTATCCTCAAAAGAAAAAGATTTGCAATATGTGTGTTAGCTAGAGCATATATGATATCCTCATAATAAACCAATATAATTTGCATACATGACATCAAAATGTAAAATAATCAGAGAATTTTTTTATAATGTATGATGTATGTTAGAGATAGCATTCACAAACTTGTCAAGATAGATATAACAATTTAAGCATGTGGATGAAAAAAAAATATAAGAAGTAACTGAGTAACTACCTAAGGGGATGGGGCATGATGTCTATCAAGGCACCCAAGGAGGAAAGGGAGATGTATAAGTCACTCATGGCATCTAAAAATGGAGTATGAAACAAGAAAGAAACAATTATCATGACCATTACACATACATGAATCATACATACAAAACACATAAGGAATGCAAAGTAGGTGAAGGGGTGACAATACAAGGGACATGGACACATGTCACTAAATCTAAAAAAGAAATACATACAAGGACATGTTTAAATTTCCACATACACAAAAATAAGTAGGTTGGCATAAGGCCACATGAAAATACATGTTCAAATGTCTACGTACATAATGAATAAGGCACACACAAGGACATGGACACATGTTTAAAGAATATATATAATAAAAGGAAGTGGCATAGAGCCTTAGAATAATGACATATTTAAATGTCCTCAAATAGAATAATCATATATTCACAATCAAGTCTAAAATAGGAAAGCTATAAATTAAAATAAACATATACATGTGGTATAAATTTATATAAGAGAAAATATATACATAAACTAAGTCTAAAGTAGTAGTATTCAACCAAAAAATCAATGTAGTGTAGAATGATATTACCTGGTGATAAAAATTATGTATAGTATGCACCTAAATGGGCAAATGTGTCAAATAAAGAACCTATGTATGTTCCCCCAATGGGTGGATAGTAGCAAATATGGATCTGTGTGATGAACCTAAGTCCTATGGTAATATGCAAGCATTTGAGGAAAACACATGAAGAATGTATTTATGATAAAATTTACTATACTAAGATAGCTATCATATGTATTACCTGAAAAGTATAAGAAATATAAACATGGTAATGTATATAATCTAAAATTTGTATTTTTTGAGCAAATATTTGAATGTTTTTGTGTTTTGAACACATTATACTATTTTTTGGATATAAGATATGTACAAGCAACATGGAAATGAAACTATATACAAGGAGAAATAAAGAAGTAAACATGTACATGTAGTTTGTAAACATTTCATATGTGAAATCTCCTTAGATGCATTATGTTCAATGGGTTCTTGATTACTTTCCCATCAAGTGAGGCTAGATGATATACCTTGGGTCCAAGATTTTATGTGACTAAGTATGGGCCAAACCAATTTGGTCTTAAATTTCCTTTTGTATCTTATTTGGAATTTACATTTTTGAGATTTTATTTTAAAACCAAATCATTGACTTTGAATTCTCTATTGTGAACACAACTATTGTATGCCTGATGGATTATTTTATAATATACTTTGAGATGTTCTACAACTTGGATGAATTTGTGATCTAACTATTCTAGTTCATGGAGGAATATTTCTCTATATTTATCATCTATAATAACCTCTTTTATGGATACCCATAAGTGGGATTTATAATTCCAATAGGATAATTTCCTCTATTCCATATACAAGTGAGTAAAGAGAAGATCCTGTTGGTTTATGAATACTGGTGAAATAGTCCCATAGTGCATAGACCAGTGGATTGTGACAATAATAAATTTTTTTAGTAATTATTTTGATGAGGATACTATTGATTATCTTGTTTGTAGCTTTTTCTTGAACATTACCTTGTGGGTAGTATGGTGTGGAAAACATGTGTCAGATCTTATATTTAACTCATTTTTTTACTATCTTGTTTTTAAAATAAGTTCCATTATCTATAATGATAGCTGCTAGGAGGCTAAAATAGAAAATAATGTTGGTCATGAGGAAACAACATATATCTTTTAATTTTGTGCATTTTAATGGAATGGCTTCCACCTATTTTGTAAAGTATTCTATAGCTGTAATGATGAATTTGTGACTACCTACATATTTCATTTTATATTACCAATGAGATCAAAACCCATAACATGAATGGCCATGGGGATACAATGGGTTGTAACTATTGTGAAGGGACTTGGTGTAGGTTTAAATTATGTTGACATTTGTCACATAGCTTAACATAGTCTTGACATTCCTATTCGATAGTTGGATAATAGTATCCTTCTTGAATTAATTTTTGTGACATTGTTTTTCCACTAAAATAGCCACACATTAACTATGATGTGCCTAGATAATGGATAACTTAACCTCCTTGGCTGTTAGGCATCAGAGTAAGTATCCCTAAAAAAATCATTTGAATAAGTCCCCATCAATAATGACATATCAAAGAAAATTTATCTATAATTTACATTTATCTTGCTTTATGAAAGTATCTGGGGTAATAGATTTATGCAAAAAATTATATATATCAGAAAAACATTTAGATTTTGTTGTATTGCACATAGTGACTAGGATTGTTAGAGCTATGAGTTCAACATGAGATACCAATGGAGATTGTAATCATTTGATAGTGAATACATATTAGTCATCATAGACATCAATTGGGATCAATGATGTTGCACTGGTCATGGCATTAACATGATGATTATATTTATAAGGAATGTTTTTAATGGAAAAATAGTCAAATTGAGCTTATAAACATTGAGCTATATTTTTTTAGGGGATTAAACATTCTTATTTTATTTGGTAGACATATGTGACCTAATTATCCACCAATTATGAGTCCTTGTACACCTTAACAAATTTAATTTTGAGAGCTTGAGATGCCTAAAGTCCAAGGATGAGAGCCTTGTATTATGCTATATTATTTGTACATGAAAAATTCAATAAATAAGAAATTGGTATTGTGTGGCCAATTGGGTCAATAAAAAAAGTCTTTGCACTAGCACCTGTTGCACATATGGAGCCATAAAAGAACATTTTCCATGTGTCTGAGGTGGTATTTTAAGTTATGAAATCATCTCAAAAACTATAATTAATAGGATTGATATCTAATAGTGGTGTTGTTGCTAACTGATTTATGAGTATTTGACCCTTTAATGACTTTTGTAATGTAATCTCTAGGTCAAATTAAGAGAGTATCATTACCCATTTTGTTATATATCCAGAGAGAAGTGGTTTTGACATAAGAAACTTTAAAGGATCTACTTTTGTGATAACTCGTGTTTCATTATTAAACATATAGTGTCAGAGCTTCTAAGTAGAGAATACAAGTGTTAAGAAATGTTTCTCAATTGCTAAATATCTTTGTTTGTAATCAAAAAGTATATGAATGATATAGTAAATAACCCATTCTTTATGTTAGTCATCGTACTATTCCAAGAGTGCACCAAGTGCATGATCTATCAATGAAAGGTAGAGGAGAAGTGGTTTATCAGGTGTTGGTGGTATTAATATGCTTGGGTTCAACAAGTATTATTTAAGTGTATCTAAGTTTTATTGACACATGGTGTCCCACTCAAATGTTGTATCTTTCTTAAGTAATATAGTAAATGATCGAGTCTTATCTGTTAGATGTGCTACAAAGTGGCATATTTCCTTGATTTTTCCTTATAGAGATTGAATTTGCTTTAATTTTATAGGAGTAGTCCTATCCATTATATATTTTACTTTCTTTGGATCAACCTCAATGCCCCTTTAGGATATAATTAAGACCATAAGTTTATTATATGAACTACAAAGATGCATTTATTAATATTTAGTCATACATTGTATTGGCTCAACCTTTCAAAAAATTATCGTAAATCTAATACATGGTGTTATAGCTATTTTGATTTTGCTAGTAAGTCATCTACATAATCTTCAACTATATTATGAATGAGATCATGAAAAATATGGGTCATTATTTAATAGTATGTTTCTCTTGTGTTCCTTAATCCATAAGGTATGAATATATAGCAGAAGGTGCCTCATGGTGTGGTAAAATAATTTTTTTATTAGTCCTCCTCAACTATCTTAATTTTATTATAGTCGACCAAATCATCCATGAAAGATAACATCTCATATCTTGATATGGAATCTACTATCATATCAATGTTGTGAAGGGGAAAGTCATCCTTATGACATGCTTTTTTTAAATCTATGGAATCACAACAACATAGGATTTGGCCATTATGCTTAAAAACTAGTACGATGTTAGCAACCCATTCTATGTGAGCAACTAATCGAATGAAACTAACATCAAGACGTTATTTCATATCATCCTTAACTAAAATGGATATCTTTAGATGCATTTTTCAAATTTTTTGTTTAAATATCTTTGAATCTAGATAGAGCATAATCCCATGTACTACTATGGAAGGATCAATGCCAGGCATATTGGAATATGCCTAAGTAAAAATTTCAAGAAAATCCTTTAGAATTTGTCAAATGTCTATATATTCTTATTTACATAAGGTGAAAACCAATAATATAATGCAAGGATAAATATTTGTTCCATAATTGAATTTAACTATCTCTTTGTTAACCAGTGTAGATTGATCCCAATATAAGGTGCAATAGGTATAACATCACTTGTGTCTAATATGATATTATTTGGAGTATCATAGATATCACAAAAGTATGTCTAGGTATGATTGGAATGAGAAAACCTATTCTGATGATAAAAGGAAGGGAGATCCTCATATGCCCCCATGTATTCGAAGAGAGCTTCATTGTTAGAAAACTCATCCAAAGTAGGTAAATCTAGAGAAATGACATCTTCAATAAGATCGAGGTGAATAAGTGAAAGTGTGGAGAGATGTTTCATTGTGTTATTTGCCCATGAAATGGGTGGAGAATGTAATATTTGTTAGGAAGCATGGTGATAATACTTAACATTAGATTCACTATCCTTATATCCCAGTCCTTGCATGCTATGTTGATCATATGCCTCAATAGAATTAAGAATTCCCTATTCATATTTTCTAAGGCCCTGCCCTATGTATCCCATTTTTTAGAAATATTTTGATGAAAATGGAGAAGTAAACTTGACATCATGTACTCTGGTAATGTTTGAGGGATTTGTATATGAACTATGTAAAGTACATTGTGGTAGTGTTATAATCAAAACCCCTGTAAGGAATATAATTGAATGAAATCTTTGTATGCTAGAAATATTTGAATGGATCCTGATCCATGGGTCATGTATATATATGTCTATTATAATTAAATTTTAAGCAAGCATGTAAATTTTATGGAACTATGTACATAACATGAATCCAATGTCTCCCAAGTAAAATATTATAATTAAGATCATTGGGCATGACTTGACATGTTGTAGGGAGTGTTCGAGGACACAATATAGGGTGCCATGTGATTTGACCCAAAAATTTGTGTGAAATATTATCAAACCCTTATATTTTAATAATGGAAGGATCTAAATATGTAGCATGTATGTTAAGACATTGTAGAAAATAAATATTACAAATGTTCAACCTAGATCTATTATCAAATAGTACCCATTTAATAGCTATCTCGTTAATTCATAATGTAATGTAAAGAGGTAAGTGTTGCTCTTAAATGTGCATAGGTGGGAGATCTAATTTTTAGAATGAAATATGATATTCAATCCATTTCATATTATTAATAATAGAAACAACATAAGATGACTCTACTATGCAAGGCACCTTAGTATCATAGAGTGCTACATACAAAATATCTTTGTATGTGTCTTAATGTTGAAAGATAACTAAGATATAAACTTTGGTAGAAAGAACACTGGTCAGGTCAACAAAGATGTAGCCATGGGTTTAGATAGACTACCATGCTTTGGGAGCACTAGTGGACATCACAACATGGACCATTGGATCTATTAGCAGCTTAAAGTTGGTAGTAGGAGCGGGATAGTGGATAGATGTGTAGGGTCAAGAAGTATGATGGATAAGCAAAACTACTAATGTTCTCTTAAGTCTAGTGGTGATAGATTAGGAATGAAGGTGAACTAAAGAGAAAAAAACATCAAAAGGAGACTTGTTAATTTTAAAGAGCATGTTTATTACTTTATATAATGTATCCTCTATGTGTTTAAATATTTGTTTCCTAGTTGAATTCCACATGAGAGAAAAAGAACATACTAGAGGGATAATGAAACTTGACATACACTATAATTGATATGAAACATCATGAATACATGTGTTTATGTCCTATTTAAGTTTATTTTGAATGAAATGAAATAGACATGTAAATTAAAGCATTAAAATTTTCATCAAAAAGTGATACATGTCTTTTATCATTATTATCATGATTATGTAAAGAATAAAAAACCAAAAGGTATTATGGATCTAAAATCAAAGTATGAGTCCTAAGGAGGTTGTAAAATAGAAACCCTAAAGTTATTCTAGGGTTAGGGGTTTGGGCAATAGTTGAAGTAGGATAGTTTCACCAAATGATTTAACTTTTAAGGATTTATAGAGTGTAAGCCCTAGTTTGTTAAAGGGGCTGAATACAATAAATTGAGTTATAAAATATGCAATAATATAACTACTGATTTGTAATAGAATTGACCCAATTTTAACTTTCCAATAATAGAAATAAATGACCAAATAAATACTTAGCTGAAAATTGACTAAGATGGGGGATTTAGAAGCTTCAAAACTAGACAAGGATTGATATGAGTGTCACAAACATGGTCTAGGTGTCAAAAATATTCTTGAATAGTAGTGCCCTTTTTGGATAGTAGTGCTAATAATGCTAGTGTCTTAATTTTGGAACTAGTGTATTTTGTGTAGTATTGTTCTAAGATTTTGGGTGCACCTATTTCCAGGTCTACCAAGCCTGTTCCTATGTGCATGAGCTCTAATTACCTATAGGTGACTTATTTTGACTAATTTTGTGTAAAAACACTAAACCTCCATATTGCTAGGGCATCTAGTTGGCATAATTAATAAAGTCTTATGTTAGTGGGGTAAGATGGACATCATCAACAACCTACAATGATGAGATTTATCTACATACAAATACTCTAAAGATGTATCAAGCCTGATGTAGTTATCCCCACCTAAGTGTTAGTGTAAGTGCAAGTGAAAGCTAGTACGAATGCTAGATTGAGTGATTTGAGTGATGTTAGAGACTAGAAATCTATTAATTTTGAGATTAGGAATGCTATAGATGGATATATGTCGAAGTAAGGTAGAATAGGGATTGATAGCCTTAATTATGCATAACTTTTTTGGAGCTTGTTTGCATCTAATTTCCATCTAGTGAGAAAATGGCTAAAATTCATGTATATATACTAATCTGGGGCTTGTGTGGGGATTTAAATAGGTATAGCCTAACCCTAGGTGATTTCCCATTTGAAAATATATCTTTTGTGGTTGAAAAGAGGCAAGGGACATTAGCACCAAAATTGGGACATTAGCACCATTGGCATTATTGTCCAATTATGGCACTACTATCCAAGTGTCATAACCTGAGGCACTAGGGGCCAAGATGCTAGCATGAGTGGATGGGACTATTTTAGGGAAGTTTAGGGATGTGTGTGTCCCACACAAAGGCTAGTTAAGTGTCTAAATAGGTCCTAAGATAGTTCTAGGGCTAATTTTTGGATAGGTGGTCTCAAGTAACACTCTTAACACTCGAGTGTCATTTTTAGGTGACTATAGTAGGTATGTTCAAGTCATGACTACTCCATATTTTCATAATATTCTTACTATGTAACCATATATCTGGGCATCCACTACTGTATAATATTCTTTAGGTGCATTTTGATTATGGACTAATTTCAAAAACTGAACTAATTCATTCATTAGGTCTCTTTACCTCACAATAATTATGTACGTATACTATTAATTTTTTTGGATTGTATGCTCTTCAAGAATATTTAGTGGTGGAAAACCTTGCTCCTTATGTTGAGTTCTAGTGACAACTTGAATAAAATCATGTTGTTTAGGATTAGAGTCCATCATGTTGACATTTCACACGACCTTATATTTTCTTAGCTTATCTAACATAAGTAAATATTTAGTATTATGTTGTTTGATGATTATAAAATATGCAAAGAAGGTTTGCCTTTGCATATTGTAGGGACAATTTCATGCGATGTGATTCATCTCATCACACAGGTAAAAAATGATTGGTGGTCTATCACATCTATAATCCTACCTATGATTTTAGTTCCTCCTTAGAACCCACCTCGATAACCTCTTTGGTAGCTTCCTTACCTTTATGGTGACCCCTAATTATATTATTGTCCCTCTTATTTTCCATATTATTTTTGAGGTGAGTAATTTTCCCACCCTAATTGTTATTGGTACTATGGGGAGGGGTTGTCCACCATAATTAATTTTACAATGATTGTAGAGTCCATATAGCTTGATATTGTGAAGATTTAGGTGTCCATCAAGTGGCAATTTGAACTACCCCAAACCTCTTTTATCTTCTGATTAAACATTTGGGTTAGGCATGCCTAGTTTCACAGTTGGAGACTATTGTGCAGATACCATAAGAAAATTCTTGGAAGTATATTTTATCAAACATGAAGATATCTACAAATTTTATAGTCATGTTTGTGGGATTTGTATAAAGTGAAAAAACACACTATGATATTGTTATATAAAATGACATTTCTCAGTAGATTTTCTCACTATACAAAAACATTTATATAAATTTGTCTTAATCATAGGAAATCCATTCTTATTATGTCCCTCTTATTTTCACTATGAGAACCAAATTGACATCTTCTACTTTTTTACTTTTGTATCCTTTCCATTATGTGTAGGAAAACATCTAACTTTTCATTAGTTTGAGTAACAAAATGAGGATACTCTCCATAATATGTTGTTTTCTCCACTAGTATCATTATGAATCTCACATCATATTTATTAGTAAACCATGCTTGCATAATAACAAAATTTATTTTTGGGTGTAGGCCTTGTATGAACAAAGTAACTTTGTTTGCATCTTGAAATTGAAAGTTCACCCTATTCATTACATCCAAAAATCTATGGTCATAGTCCTATATAGTTTCTCCATATTTTGTCCAAATTTACTTCAAGTCTTGAATTATCCAATGTGCACATTTTTACATATTAAGTTCTTCAATCAACTTGTCTTTTATTTTTTATAGTGGCAATTATCTAGCTTTATTTTTAAAAATAAACTCCATTTACTAACTAATTAGTTCTACTATGAGCTCAAATTTCTTGTCATTATAATCAGTCACACTATTAACCTACTACTTCATTTTCTAGGTTAACATGTATTGTTCTGGGTCAATAGACCCATCATAGGGTGATAAATTAATAAAATCTCCAAATGGAAGTGCCACAATTCCTTTAATTATAATTGATACCAATGATTTATTGAGATTTGTTTTAATAGGTGTCTAAAAATTTACTAATACTATTTTCAGAGCACTAACACTATTGTGTCCAATAAGCTTCTATGTTTCGTATGAAAGATTTCTAAATTTCACTAAAAATTCATCAAACCACTTCTTAGAGTTCTCATCTTGCAAATTGATTTTTCTAAATAACAAATTAGGCACGAGGAATGTGTCCCCTTGGAGTGAATGAATCTTTTTGGAGTATCTATTTAAATTGATCATAAAGCTAACATAGCCCTAAAATTGAACATGAATTCTTTGTGAGACTACCCTTTCTCATCACCAAATAATTTATGCCTCGGTAACTTCTTCCTAAAAATATCATTACTCTGATATAGTTTCTACAATCCAACTTTTCCTTGGTATCCTCGATCTCTTTCTTCTTTTTTCTTTAGGTCTTTTTCTAATTTTGAGATGATTTATATACTTCAAGTACCTTACACTCCCTGTATTTGTATCCTTTTATTCTCCTAGAGATATAATTCCTCATTTTTCCTTCACAATTCATTTTTTGATCCTACTTGTAGTTACTTAATGGATTTCACTATAATATTTATCCAAGAATGAACGTCCAAGATTGATGACAATAATATGGAACACACAAATCTATTAAATCTTGAAAAATAATTAATAAGCAAGACTTAAATAGATCTATTCAAAAAATGATATGGATTACATACAAATGCTCAAAACTTACAACTCACTAAGCTCATAACTCTTGCAACTCTTAAAGTTGTCACAACTCACAATTTACATAGCTCCTAGCTAAGTAGTACAATACAATATAGAAGACTCCAAATATTCCATGTTAATAAAGATTATAAAGGTATTTACATATACATGGAATTTAGGAAAATCCCAACCATACTATGCATGTAGGACTAACTTCCCCTAAATAAGTAGAAGAAGGTCAAGGAGGTAACATCCCAATACATGTGGGATAAACTTCCCAAATGTATAAACACAACTAAGAAAACTAAATGGTAGGAAAATAAATATCCTACACAAACACTACCCCTTAAATGTAGCTTAGATGGGTGTATGAATTGGGTCTGGAGAATGAGGCCTGATGAGGTACCTAATTATATATAAACTCTCATAAAGTAGAGAAAAGGAGAAATTAACAGGAAAAACTCCCCTCAAAAGAGAGAAAATAAGACTATCTCCACTCGATAATGAGATCCATCACCTTGATGAACTTTACCTCCATTATGTGGATGATACCTTCAAGTAGAGAAAGCAATCAAATGTGAGTAAGAAGGAAGGAGAAATATTGTTTTCTTGTGAGGGATTTTAGCTTCCTGCAAAATTAGGCCTCACCCTCTCATCTTTGTCAAATGAGAGAGGGAATGTGACAATAAAATACCCTTTATATTCTCTTTATATATCCAAATAAATTTCATAAAGATCATTTTTATATAAAAATAACTAAAAAATATATAAATTATTATCTTTTTAAAGAAAAACAATAAAAAAATATAATACATTGTTTTTAATAAAAAATAATGAAAAAATCACGGGCCCCACCATGATCATGTCTCCCATTTAATAAATTCAAATCCATTAATTTGAAAAAACCACATATATTATCTAAAAACCACAAATTTTATGGGAAAACCATGATTTATCAAAGAAAGTGGTTTTCTAAACCCATTTTTTTAATGAATAGTACCACTTAGTAAAAACACAATAATGTTTTCAATTCTTAATGAAACAAAAAAATTTAAAAATTATTTGAAAATTTAAAAATGAGGCTCCCAAAACATATAAATGGTTAGGAGTGATTTATTTAATTTTGAGATTAATTGGAAAACTAACATTCATTTTTATAAAAAATTAGATTTGCAAAAAGTGACAAGAAACCTTGATAGATATTTGGGGAGAGAAAACAAACTGAGTGTTGGATGGAAAAACTATCAAAAAAATTTATTGACCCAAGGTAAAGGTTAAAAAACTACAATTTAAGCATAAAAAACTAAACTTGATTACCCTAATATCAGCACAAGTAAAGAAGATAAAAAACTATAGATGAACATACAGATTTACAAGTTTTTCTCACAAATTGCAAGAATACAAAACAATAATCAACTCAAGATTTCAAGTATTAAAAACAATATAAAAACAAATGTTCATTATCAATACCTGGAGCCTTGATACCATGTATGATTCATCCAAGAATGGACATCCAAAACCATGACAAGAAGATTGAACACATAAATCTGTTGAAGCTTGGAAATCAAGTAATGAGCAAAACTACATTAGATGTATTCATAAATGGAGATGGATCACATAAAAATACTCAAATATTATAGATCAATAAGCTCAAAATTCTCACAACTCTCAAATTTTTTATAACTCACAACTTACACCACTCCTAGCTATGTATCACAATATAATCTAGAAGACTCAAAATTTTCCATATTAATATAGCTTACAAAGAGATGTACATGTAGGTATAAGTTAGGAGAATTCAAACTATACCATGCATGTGGGACTAAATTCCCCTAAATAGGTGGAATAAGGGCAATGAACCAACATCCCAATACATGTGGGATAAACTTTCCAAATATACAAACACAACTAAGTAAGCTAAATGGTAGGAAAAGAAATACCTTACACCAAAATTCACCCTATTAATTCCATATCTTTTATTGTCATAACTCTTGTTAAAGGTACAAAATTACCTTCTCATCCCACTACTCTACATAGTCCATATTTTGAGTTTGGGCTCAAATTCCTTAGTTAACTACTTCTTTATTCAACTCCATATGGTTCACATCCCCATATTTACCTAAGAAACTACTCCATATCATTTGGAATCAACATCATGGCCTTTTCCAAAACTATCATTTTAAACATTATAGGAAGTAACCATAAAATATTTCTTTGAATTGCTATGACAAACTAGTCATGTGTACTTTCGAATGCAATATATCCTTGGACAAAATTTTTAGTGATGTATCCATAAATTATAGTCTTTACCCAATGATCAATTTCACATGTCTAAATAGTATTTAAGTTTTACATTTTTTCAATCTTATCTTCATTCCAACCAAAATATTTCATTTCTCTGGGTTTGAATCATAAGTACTCAATTTTTGATAGCCAAGATTCTAGACACTCAGGTAGCTTGCTTATAAATCTTATTGTGAATGTGTTTGTTAATGATATATTATATAAATCCTCCTATCCTTATAGATTATTCCTCTGTAAACTTATGTATTATTTCATCTAGACAATTTCCAAGGTTCTTTGTTTAGATAACCATTTCAACATATTTCTAGTCCCAAAAATAGAACCATTGTTAGCAATGGCCCCTATAAATTTTCACCAAGACATGAAATTGTTGTAGTATACAATAGATTGTATAGGATCTAAATATTTTGATTAGTTCATTTATTTCTTGTGGCTAACATATTACAAAATCATTTTACACTACAATTCATTCATTATATTCAGGTTTTAACCATTACGAGCATTATTGAATGATAAAAAAGACATGCAAGTTCACAAGGAAGATCCAAATTATTAAAGAAAAGTGATGCACACATAATATAATTAACACAAAACATGTTCAATGAAAACCATGCAATGACCTCTATTGAAGTATAATTATTTTTAAATGACTTAATGATCATTATTATTCTTCAAAAACATAGTATTTATAGAGTTGAGAGAAGTTTCTGACTCTTCATCTTCATGACCATTCATTTCTAGAATCAAGGGAGGCTTTTTAGCTTTACAAAATTTTGACGTTCAAAATATAACCATACTATCACATACTTGTCACTTTTTTAAGTGCCTAGAATATTCTTGTGACTTATGCTTCATGTATCTTACTACCAACAATCATCTTTAAGGAAGGTATTAAAATGGATCCTAACAATATTGAAGCTATCAAAATTGGCCCAAAATTAAATCACTCAAGAGAATTCACTTGACTAAGTATTATATAAAAATTTTCCAAGACTATGGGAAATTTTACAATCCATTAATATCTATGTTAAAAAAAGATGCCATTAAGTGGTATTAGGTAGAAGAAAAATCCTTCAAACTAATCAAGTATGGAATGCGCACTATATTTGTTTTGGCTATGCCTGACTTATCCAAACCTTTTGTCATTAAAATTGATGCCTTAAGAAGTGGCATTGAAGTTGTTTTAATGTAAGAGGGTTCCCCTTAAATTCACTAATAAGAAATTCATAAAGAAAAGCTTTGATAAATCCACATATTAGACTAATATGTTATCTATATTTCGTGTCATCGAAACATGACACCGATACCTAGTGGGGGGAACTTCTAAATCAAAATAGATCACCCTAGCCTCAAGTAATTATTGAAGCAAAGAGTATATTTACATGAACAACGTAAATGGGCAATAAAATTAATGGGATATGATAATGATATTACTTACAAGAAAAGTAAAGATAAATTTTTTTCTAATGCATTGTCTCACATGTATAAAGAAAAAATAACCTATTTCACACTATCCTTCCCCATGTCAGATTAGGTGCATCAAGCACAACA